>JAPDER010000045.1:0-245961 GCA_027569225.1 Aspergillus panamensis | reverse complement strand
CCCCCCCCCCCCCCCCCCCCCCCCCCCCCCCCCCCCCCCCCCCCCCCCCCCCCCCCCCCCCCCCCCCCCCCCCCCCCCCCCCCCCCCCCCCCCCCCCCCCCCCCCCCCCCCCCCCCCCCCCCCCCTCACTTGGAGCGTGAGATAACAACCAATTTAATACCAAAATAGCAAAGATGACAGAAAGACCGAGAGACAGAAGGAAAGAATGACAGCTCAAGCACCAGAGACCAGTTGCACTGTGCGGCAATCCTTTTCCCCAATGGAAATGCCCTGCTTGCCCAACAAACGCAGGTCAGCTTCATAGAGAAACCGAGAATCTGTCTCAGTGACTTTACCCCATCTATCCGACTGCAATCTCATCGCTTTCCCGTCATTGTCTACCAGGTAAGCGGTGGCATAGAGTCGCGGTCCAGCCCCAGGGACCCGGCACACTGTCGGATACCAGACAAAGCGAGCCTGGAGATATGGAGACGACGTGTCCTGGACCAGTGACGCAGGCCCACCCGGCAAGAGCAACAGGCGCAGAAAGTGAATACCAGAAGAGGACAAGATGGAAAGGTGGTACCTTTCGATAAACACCACAGAGTAGACGTTAGCGCCCTTCCCGTATCCGGGAGTCTTCCTATCCACCGGGAGGGGGGCCAGGGACCTGTGTGTGCCGTTCTCATTAGTATACAATGCATATACCAAGAGGCAGGGAAAGGGCCACTCACGCAACCCTCGCTTTCTTTGGCATCCGGGAAAAGCTGGCAACGCGGACTTCGGCCATCGACAGTGAATTGTTCAGCCAGGTGTGATACAGGAGGCGGCCGAAGCCGTCGAAGTTGAAGATCTTGTCGGTGCTGTTGAGCGTCCCCCACCCGGGATTGAACTCGCTGCCGGTCTTGGAGTCAGCGAAATAGACGTAGCCATCCGATCCGCTGACCATGACCGTGGTGCTGTCCCTATCGGTCATGGGGTAGAATCCATACGTTATGCGTGGGACGCGCACTTTGTCGGCGACATCGTAGATGGGGACGGTTTCATTGACTGGGACCCCGTGGGCCTCGAGCATCCGTAAACTCGTGTTGAAAACGCTCCCATCCCCCTCCATCTCCGCCGTGAGCCACTTCTGGTTACTGTGCCGGCGGGGTCAGCACCCGGACTTCTCCACTGGATTGACATCCCAGCAGGGGGGGGGGAGGGAACTATACAAAAAGCAGCCCAGTTGCTTGCTCGATTCCGCGGTGTTGAACTCGTACTCCCACTTGTGAGTCACCGCTGTGTAAAGACGACTCCTCAGTCCGATGTTCACCGAGACTCCCTTGCATTTCTCCGAGGACGAGTCGGCGCCAATGTTGAGAAACACGGACGGGGCCTCGACGAATCCGGCCGTCAGTTTGTACTTGCCACCAAACAGGACGACGCCGAAATCAAAATTCACCGGCAGGCTGAGCTCCGCGGTGGCGACCCCGAGGCTCTTCTCGATGTCGGGGAATCCCGCAAACTTTTTCACTCTGAAGACGGGGTCCCAATGGCCCTCGAGTCCGGTCACGTTGCTTTTCTTCCCCGGCCGGGCCAGGTCAAGAGTCACCGTCCCAGGGGATATGCTATATGTGCCCCCGACCAGGAACTGCGCCAACGCGTCAATGTAGAGGCTGGCTGACAAGCCGATGGTGATCACCGGCCCGATTGCGAGCAGTTTGGGGATGAACAGCGGAGACGGGGTGTAGACCGCGAGTTTGTCGGTTTTGGTCAAGACGAACTTGGCACGAAGGGATAGGATGAATTGCAAGTCGACGACAATGGGTGTTTCGGTCTTGAGAGCCAGGCGTCCGGCCTGGATGCCCCCCTTGGCGGTGAAATTTACCTCGCCCTCCATGTTCATCTCGGCCTGCACTCCACACTTGGCGCAAATCCACCACCCATCAAACGAATTGCCCGGTTTCCCCAGAACCAGGCCATTGCCCAGCCCGAACAGTTTGGGGGCATCGTTGTTGGGCTGGCTGAGCGTGCGATTGACGCTGAGGTCCTTGTGGAGAGTGTGGTGCGTCGGGAACCCCAAGGCGATCATGAACCGGAGGATCGTCCTGGCGGCGAGTCTGTAGAGAATCGTGTTGGTCCACCAGAGAATCTTGCCGACCTTCTGGGCGCTTTTCAGCAGCCCCTTGACTTGCTGCAGATGCGCCGTCAGCATGCGCCGCTCACTGGGGGTGAAATCCGTGGCGCACCTTGTTGAACACCCGGAATCCTTTCACGGCAAATGAACGGAGGCCACGCTTCTCCAGTTCGTCTTGGTCTTCCTCCATGTCGAAGAATTGGAGCCATGGCATCACGTCCTCGTCGGGCTCCGTCATATCGACAGCGTTCTGGAAGAACCGGTCCACCGCTACGGGGTCATCGTCGAGGTCAACCGTCTCCTCGTCATCGGGCGCGCGGGCTGGATCCTCCGGCACAACACGCATGTGGCCCCCGGGGGCTGGGCCACGCTTTCCAGCAGGAGATACATACGTCCCCCATCGGATCCGTCCCGATTCCAGTGCATCTTCCTTGCTGATTTCGGCTGCCGGGACGGTGACGCAGGGATTGCCCCCTTCGTCGTGGAAGACAGGTCTCGTGACATGGAAAAAGGAGCGTTGTTCCCCCGTCCGGTCACCACAGCCCAGATGGTAGGTGGCCAGATTGAAAGAATCGAGATCGGGCTTATCCCACGCCTGCCGGGCAGCCTCGGCGGCCTCGGGTGATGTGAAACAGATCTTGATGTCTTTCTCGCCGCAAGTCACTCTCTCGATGTGGCTAGAGTGCTCGAGAACAACGGTTGGGCGGACAAAGTTGGTCTGAATCTGGGCGTGCTTGGACCCGTGGACAGCAGCTTGGGCAAGGCAATACTCATTAGTCACTTGATATCCTCAGTCGGTATAGGAGCTGGGTAAGGTGTACCCCTGTGGCCCTCCTGCGCATAGTAGAGCTCATGGGAGAGCTGGGGGATCAAATGCCCAACATGGTGGACGTCATGGTCGGGGTGAAGAGCAGGGTATAAGGAAATAGAGTCGTCAGAAAACGAAGGGGCAACCTGAAGAAGTCGATTCAATCGTCTGGCATGGGGGAAGTCCTCTTCCGAATCTGCATGGACAAGTGCCAGCGAGGCCAGGAAGGATATCAAGTTGGCTAGCTTCATCTTGAGCAGCCGATACTTGTCGGTTGGGATTCTTCAGGGAGGAGCACCGTTCCCTTAAATATCTGAAGGTGGAGTACTGAAGCAGTCTTGATGTCTCCGTTTGACTAATGTTCGACCCACTGCCTTGGACCGCTGCGGAGCGGTCAAATCGAGTCCCTGTTCGCACTCGACTTGCAACCTCACAACCCTGACAGGAATTGGGGTTCGGCTTCCTTGCTCCAACAACTGCACCGGAATTTCAAATCATACAAAAACGAAACACAACCACCAAGCTCAATCAACCAGTACCACATCGCCAACGGACCGTAGGTGGCGGAGGTAATATCTTCGGGTGGTCATATTCTGACAACGCCATCACTAGCGGCGCGGTCAAGGGCAGGATTGGTGGTGAATGTTAGCTGGTAGTATAAGTCTTTGATCGCGCCGATGAGGCAGACGATAGTGCGATCGATCGTAATGTGACGAACCCTGCATGTATATCTTGCCGATCCGCACAAATCAGAGACCAGGGCCCGGCTGCAGATCGCCATGTGGTAGCACGGAATGCAAGTGGCCCTGTAGATCCTAATTTGCGAGGGTCAACCCCGTGCAATAATACGCAGATACAAAGATCTTCGGGCATCCAAGCGGCGATATCCGGTGGCCCTGAGATCTGTACGTACGAACTGCTTGGCTCCGGGGTCGAAATCAACTGGTGGTTGGTTGCCTATGCACGCCCGTATCAATATCACATTCTGATGCAGGACAATCGAACCTTACATCAACTATCTCGGATGCCTCATCAGACACCTCGTTTCCATCGTCTCTGGTATAAAGCTCCTCTCCCTTGCCATCATTCATGGACACCATTCCCTCCATCCCAGCCCCCCCCCCCCCCCCCACCTGCCACAAGTCCAGGCTATCATCCTACAAACACTCATTCAAAATGCAACTCAAGCTGTCCTTTTCCTTCTCCTTCTTGACTCTTCTCCTCGGGTCGCATGCCTTACCCAACTTCCAGGCCCTTTGCAATCACAATGCGGGCGCCTTGGAGAACAAACTCCAGCAACTAGTCACCTCCTTGCATGGTGCCATGGAGGGAACCAGTCAAAACCCAGCTGTCGGCCATGCAGTCAATGTGATTGAAACCCTAACCGACCCCTCAAATTCCCGACTTCGACATGATTTCCTCAGCACATGCTACACAGCGACCCGCTCTGCGACTACCAGACCGTCCAAGCGACAATCCCTCGACACCGGGTCTTCCACCCCCATCATCTTGCTCGTGCTGGCCCTCGAAACCTTGGACCATTACGTGGATGAGATCCCCGGAGCGGGGCCGGCGATCGAACCCCTGGTCAGCGAGATTCTACTTGCGCTAGCAGATGTCACCGTCCCCATATTGCAGGATGTGGAGGACATTCTTCCTTTGGACAGTACTCTCGAGGACTATCCTGCCTCTGAGGAGACTAATACCGAAGACTCCACCGTCCCTGAGGACATTGATACCGGTGACTCTCCTTGATAAATTCTTTGCCGTGAGTGGCTCTCTCAGGGTCTATTTTAGCACCTGAATTGCTCTGTTTCTTGTCTCTTGGCTTTCCTTTACACCTTGAGTACTATGGGCACTCTGTTCGGAGCATCCTTGAACTCCCGACTTTCTTTCTTTCTTTCTTTCTTTTCTTACCTCCGGGTATTCGGCATATCCTTTGAGTCCTTCTTTCCCTTGAACTCGGTGAATACATCTGGCTTTACTGTAGTGATATAATAATATGAATGGTGCCGAGCTTCCATTGCTTCCAAGGTCAAAGGCAGTAGTAGAGAGTGAATGATATCAAGTACTCGTAGCTCCGGTTAAAGCTACCAAGTACTACAAACATTAGGGTTTAGGGTTTTTTTTATCTGGACTGTACCTCGTAAACATAACCAACCAAAAACAATGGATACTTTCCACACGATAGCATCCATGACCTTGTGAAACTCGCGTCGTTCTATGCTTCCGGCCGGACTACAATTGACCCTCTGTACTTCTGTTTGGATAAGACAATGGATAAAGATAGTGGGTATGTCCGGTTTCTTCTTTTTGATCTATCCTGGTAGGGAAACAGGACATGGTGAGATCTATGATACAAGGATAAGTAGATTTATTTCTAGCTTGATTGGGAACTCGAAACGGGCAGGTGGTCAGCCCTCTGTGAGATCAACATATGACCTCTTGGTTGGAATGGCGGGTCTTGTCTGACTTGGCAACGCTGGGCCATAAGGCCAACTAGGAGGATTTGCACCCATCCTTCCACTCGGCGCTCTGGCCACTAAAGAGCCGATAGGGGGGTTAGTAGTCGTTTGCACGGTGGGAGCAGGCGGAGGCGCAGATGTAGTCGCAGGAGTAGCCGCAGGCGTAGGGGAGGCGGGCTTGAAATTGGCATGGTCGAGGATCTTCTTATACGCATCCTCTCCGATAACCTCAATAATCGGGAATTTTTCGATCCGAGAACGGAGCTGGAACTTGGCGAGCCAGACTCTCTCTTCCCATGCTCTCACATCGGTTTGATATTGTTTGTTCGTCTTTGTTACTTGCAGGGTGTATGGGGAGCCGCAGGCGAGAGTATCACGCTCGAAGGTGTCATCTAGCTTATCCTCCAGGTGTCTCCTGCGTCTCTCCGCCATGGAGAATTGCCCCACCTGTAACGCCGGATCTTGCACAAATCTGGCCAGGTCAACGCAATCGTTGCAGCATCCCGCTCGCAGGGCCTGCGGTAAAGGTCGGGTCCAGTTCAGAGGGGCCACAGGCTGTGGTTTGACATATGATGTTACATAGGCGTCGAGGAGCCGAATGATGAAGTCGGCAATGTCATCTCTTATGGCCGATAGGTTCGGTCGATCATCGGGAATCGTGAATGAAGACAGCCCACTTACAAGAGGGAGGAGCAGGTAACGAAATGTGGGGTCTGCGAGCCGACTATCGATATGGCACGCTTGTAATATCACAGCGTTAAAAATTTGCTTGTGATCAATGCCCCTCGTGTGGCACTGGTGAATCAGCGTCAGCATATTCTGCCACTTCATGAAATGATCCTCACGATGCTCTTTTTCTAGTCGCTGCGTGTACCAGGAGTAATGGCGGGCTGTATCGGTGTTGGCTATCTCTACAAGTCTGAACATGGCGAGGATCGAGGGGAGAGTAGTGCGAAAGACAGTAGTGGTATCATCTGATGCAACGGTACCCAGTTGCTGGTTGGTTAGGCCCAACCTAGCTAGAAATGCAATGACAAAGGCAGTGTTTGTGGCGTTTGCTTTGAGAAAGGGCGTGAGTCTAGAAGATCATTAGGTACTATAATATAGACAGTTAGAAGGGTGTTGAAAGAATCATTCACCTTGGAAGAAAACTTTTGGTTGGGAATGTGTTGAGAACTTGCACGAGCGCCGATCCATCTGCTTCCCGCAAGTGAGAAGCTGTAGAGAGGATACCAGAGAGGACAGAGTTCTGCCATTCTACAACTTGAGAGGACTGATCCTGGAGGCTAGGTCCAGTTTGTGAAGCATATGTTGACACAATATTGCTGAGAAGCTGGAGGTTCTGGAGGATGTTCAAACGCGGACTCGAGAACACGCGGTCGAGGCTGACAGAATTTGTTGGATTAGCTTCTCTGAAGGACTCATATCCATTGGCGAAACACATGGATACGGTTCAAAACTTACTCCTTGCGAAGGGCAGATAGTCCGTGGAGGAATATTGCTCTGCCAATCACGGGACCCATAGATGGTTCAAGACACTCTAGAAGATCCACGCACTGATGGAACAGATCTAGCTCACTAGCTTCGATAGTGATCCTGGCGACGGCTTCCACTGATTCCCGGGTCTCCTTATCATGTTTCCACCATAAAGATTTATGGGTTATGACCTGGTGACACATCTGGCGAAGCTGACGGCGCGCCATCTGATTCGGTCCAGGGCCCTGGACATCATGGAGCAAGTCTTCAAGAAAGGGCTTAAAGTCCACTTTGCCCTGCTTCACTGCGTAGAGCATTAATGAAAAGAAGAACTGCTGGGGTACCACGATGACCCCCGTCTGGCGGTAAAAATGTGTAGCATGCGCCCCTTCATTTCCTGTAAATCCATAGAAGATCTCAGAATCGGGGTCACGTCCACTTACGGCATTGGCGTCCGTAAACAAGCACTCTTCAATGTCCAGGCTTTGCATGAGAACGTTATCGGCAGGATCAACGACGCTCAGGAGGGATACTGTGTTATCGAAAATATCCTCTAAATCGTGGAGATCTTCCGAATACGAATCGTAGTAGTTATCAACGCCTCCAGAGATCCTTCTCTCGACATTAGCCAAGAATATCTGGAAGCCAGCGGTTTCGCACGCCTTTCGCAAGTCCCGAATACGGGACTGATCAACACCCTTCAGGCGAGCAAAGCCGAGTTCTGCGATACTGTACTGGTGGTCAAGGCAGTAGATGAGTGAAGTGGGACAGTTGGCAAAGACATCCCGAGAGAGGTATTCCGGTGCTGCTCCGTGCCTCTCTAGATAGGAATCCATTGTTCTGTCGCACTGTGCCTTCCACATTTCAAGGGTGGCACAGAGTCGACCAACTAGCTCGTCACGGTTGGCCACAATTACAGCTAATGGACGATGAATAAGGTTATAGGTCAAGACTACACGATATCCAGACGTCACTGGTTTAATTTCGTGGGTCACATCCGCATACCAAGCAGCCCAGGAGAAGCCGAATTCTGAATTCGCTGCGGTCCGAAAGAACTTTGCGGTGCCCTGATGGGTGGCCACAACATCACCACCCTCGTGCTTGGAGGGCAAGCTGATCACCAGCGTTCCAAACATTCCATCTTCTTTCTCTGAGTCCTGGTGTGGTAGGAAAAAAGCTCCCTCCTCGTATACTAGTAGTTTGTAGGGCTCTGCGCGGACCTCATTAGGGTCTGCGTCAAGACCAAGGCCGGCAATGACATGCTTCAACATGTCATTAATCTGGGTCTTCCAGGCAGGATTCCTGATCGAGAATTGATTGGCATCCAGTTCCCACGTTTTCCGAACGGATTCGTCGACTCGCGTCTCGCTCCCCTTGCCGTAGGGGCTGGCGCGACACACGCCGATGACTGATTCCGCCGCATCTGGGGTCACGGGTAAGGGTAAAGGACCCAAGCCAGGAATTTCAAGTCCAGGATTGACTGCTCGATCGAATGAGAATGCGGAGAGAAAGGATCCTGTTGCCTCGGCTCCATTTAATAGGTCCTCAATCTCCGCCTTGATGTGCTCAGTCAGACGGGTAGGTGAGCTCGATTGACTCTGAGCACTATGCGACATATCTTAGCTCACTGAGAGTCTTAATAGGACGACTCGCTTGGTTTTGAGCACAAACGCCCTCCTCGTGGTTCGAAGTGGATACTGCCTGTCAAGATGGGATTCCTGATGCCATTTAGAGGGAAAGATTTACCGTTGCAACGCAAACGCGACGCGTACTAGCCCAAATTGGAATATTCATGCCTGAGGCATAAGCAGCTATCCGACTCGTCGCAACTGCTCAGGCACGACCGACCACAACCAGATTTGCCAGATCATATTGCTTGATAACTTGAAAAGTCACGGAATACTTATCTCAATCATGCTGTGCAGAGTAACAGACTAGTGACCATCTCATTGGTGCATCTCATCAGCAAATCGGGAAGATCATTGGTGGGTACGACGATATATATCATTGTAAATATCGCTGGATTCCATCGATTTTGCTCTAGAACGGTTCAAACTTCATTAGCTAGCGCATGAGTATCTTATTTACTGTTCCATTGTCTGTATTAAAGGGGTTTGAAATTATATCTCCATCAGAAACTATAGTACAAGACACCTAGAATAGGGCAAAATTTCTCGTTGCCCCTAAGTCGACAGGACTATCGATGATACTATTTTCATTATCGCCAGTGGCACCGGTAGTAGCAGTGACGGTAGAAGAAGTGGTAGTAGATGTGGCCGTAGTAGAAGTCGTAGTAGGAACGGAAACTGGTTCATCATCATCTTCATCGGCCTCAACAGGCTCAAAGACACTGACGGACTCCTTTCCGCCGCAAATCTCGCCCTTCTCACCACTGCAGGGCAGATTGCAGTCAGACTGATTACGAGCGTGTTCGCCACCGACGAAAGGGCTGCACCAACACTCGTTAACAGCCTTGACACCTGCAAATGTGAGCGCCGCGCGGTAGCAGGCACTCTGGCACTTGGAGATTGTCAACGCGGGGTCACCTCCCTCCTTGCTCACACGTTTATCGAGAAGCGGCGGAAGCTCGGGGTTGTCGAAGTAGCAACCCAAAGCAGTCCACGCGGTGGGAGAGGGGCCCAAGGTGACGTGGGTGGTGGTGGTGGTAGATGCTGGCGCGGAGGTCGTGGTTGTCGTGGTGGAGTTATCCAATCTCTCCTGGGTCACAATGCAGTAGGATTGATACCTCCATGGTTTGCAGTCAAGGCTGACTGAGGGGTTCCATTCAGTGAATTGTTGAGGCGTGATGCCCCAGTAGTTCCGTGTTTCTTCGCATGTAAGACCTTCGTCGTTGTCATACCACTCCACACAGGAGTCGATTGTATCTGGGTCCCATTGCAGTCCCGGGGTTTGTCTACCGGCGCAGGATTGCAGGCTGGCCAGTGCTACAAGCGACAGGAAAACAGGTTTCATGGTAAGAGGAGTAATCTGATGAGTCGAGGAACGTGGTGACAAAGGTAGGAAGAACGAGAACAGGTACGGGTTTTGGGCGGGGAGACAGAGAAGGCGCCTTTTGGGGCGAATAAAATCATCCTTGGATCTAATAATAAAGTAATCACCTCAGACTGTCTACTGTTGGTCGTGGCCAGGCTTTTCTTGGCCTTCAACTAGCGGGCTCTGTCGGAGCACTCCGTCCTCTTGGCTCATGGCCTAAAGATCGATAGTGCTAGTCCTTATAGCCTTCATCTGGTCTACTCGTCACTCCTGTGTAGGATTCAGCCAAGAAAATAAACCCTGATGTCTCAGGTATGTCACATCGCGAACCGCCAAGAATTAGCTTTCTCCCTCGTTTTCTCGCAAGTGCTAATAATTTCGCCCCATGATACACGATACCCTGCAAGGGACCACGGAATCACATACTACTTAAGCAATGATCATCCGGAAGCCCACCTTTCTGTTATCTGTCAAAAGCGCTACATACCTTTTTTGGCATCTGACTGGTGGAGCCACCGAGGGGTTCGCGCTAAAAGAGGGCGCTAAAAAGCACAACCCCCAACCCTAGGTTCGGTCCGACTGATATCGGAGCCTCCACCGACAAGGTCTTGACATTATACGTTGCTTCCTCCCTGTTCACGCAGCGTTTCTCTACCTCCCAAAACGCCCAGTGGTACGCTTTGCCATGGCATCCTTCCATCTTTTCCCCTATCTCCCCTTTGAACTTCGCGCTCGAGTCTGGAAACTGACGGTCGAGCCCCGGACTGTTGAGGTCCGCGTTAAGAGGGACAAGGGGTCATGGGGCGACGCTCTGTATATAACCTCGTCCACACCAGTCCCTGCTATCCTCCACGCCTGCCGTGAAGCCCGAAACCAAGGGCTGTACCAACAGGCCTTCAATATCCCCGAGGGCATTGAGCCGCGGTACGTCTGGGTGAACTTTGAGATTGACATGATCTCAATCGGGCCGACTTGGTTTGATTCGTTTGATCGGGTAGATCAACTACGGGTTCGCCGGCTTACCTTTGAGCGGGAGAATGGGGAATCTTTTTTCCACTTTCAGTCCCACGAGCTAGAGGCGTATTCTAATATGGAAGAAATACACGTCATCTGTGAGGATGGACTGCTGGCATGGCATGACGCCTGGGAACATGTTCCCTGGCCATGTCCCAAGAAGAACCTGAGGTTCATTGACAAGGAGACAGGGGAGGTGGCCGTGGGCGCGGACCTGGATAGGATGGCAGAGGAATGGATGGACTCTTTGCCTGATTATTCTGATTGAATTTTCAACCATAATTCGATGGAAGTCTGCCGTGTTCTGTGGCTTAATAATTGACAAGATCCTCGGAAATTTTACAGATATTTTAAGGTCTTCATGACTCGGACAACTTCACTGCGAACCTCGAAAGTCATCTACAGAGTTACACAATCCGCACTAAACATGAATATCGAACCCCGTGCCCAAGGGGAAGCTATGCCAATCCTTCTCCCAGTTCCCGATTTTTGCAGGCCACAGCTCGTGGAATACCTTCTCATACGAGCCAAGTTTCTTTTGCCTCTCGCTCTTTTCAAATCTCTTACGATTGCCCCAATCTCTTTCACATCAACTTTCACACCAGCAAGGTTATTTCCCACCTCTGGGGATCTGGTGCATTCCCAATGCCGTGCTATAACGGACATGATATGGATAGGCGCCTGTGGAATCCATTTGGTTTACGGCTTCACTCTTAGACACTGCAGCGAGTGTGCCCCAGCAGTTATAATTCGGATGTATATCTCCCGACTGATCGACTCATCCACCACTGCACATATGAGGATCTCCTGGGGAGGTATTTGCGGGGGACCCGAAAGCTCAGGCTCCGTTAAATGAAGTTGGAGGGCCAAATCTGTGAACTGAGTGAATACGCCTAGCGCTTCGTAGATTCTAGTTTTTTTTCAGGGCTACCATGAGTGCGCAAACCTCTGTGCCTCAGGCCGCCAAGAAGTGAGTGAATTGTCTTGAATGATAGCAACACAAGCAACATGTTGGAATAACACCATTCACCGCACTGTCTATATTTCGCGTTTCTTGGATCTTTCTACCGGAAAGCTTCCTCTAAATTACCCACAACGTCAACGTTACGTGTATCTTAGTCCAACCGGAAATATTGAAACCTTAATAAAATCCCCTTCAGCCACCTGCAATCAATTTGGCAATGCTCGCGAGCCTTGGATCAGAGTCACAAATGGCAGAGAGCCGCGTGGAAATATCAACCCACCTTATGGCGGACTACGGAGTACCCCACAGCAGCCGCCATGTGTATACCGACAAGCGGCGCCTGCGAACATTTCTTAAGCAAAAGTATCAAGATTGGATAGCAAGTGCAAGCAACGCTTCGCAATATGTCGCTGCCCTGGGGGTTCCACCTGATGTGATCCAGTGGTGGGATCACCATCACCATGATCTCCCACCAGCGCGCCTGCAGTATAGTGACAGGGCAGAGACAATGATCTGGAAATTTGCCGGCATGGGGCATGAAATAGCCTGTGAGGGATTCCAGGAAATTCTCAATGACTCTTTCAGAGCGTGGGGCATAACTCGTTTCCACCTCCAGCCCTTGGGGTCCGGCCGCTGCACGAACCAGGATCGGTCAAAAGAGCCTGACAAGGGATACAAGCCTCTCAATACTCGGCCAGGAATGGATGACAGGCCTACAATAGTCCTCGAGGCCGGATTTTCCGAGTCCTTATCCCAACTGAGATGTGATGTCCACCATTGGTTAACGCAGACCAATAGGGAGGTACGCATTGTGCTCCTGCTCCATATCAACCAGGCGGCTAGAACTATGCGACTTGAACGGTGGGAAATGGGTGCCAGGTCGCTGCCTCGTGCCCAACATACCCATCGCCCCTTAATGGTACAGCATCTCACGATTTCAGATCGGACTGCAGGAATGCCGGGCGTCGTTGGTTCCCCGCTGATCATCCCAGTCGACAAACTGTTCGATCAAAGGCCTGCGCAAGTCCCTGCGGGAAACATCCCCGTGACCGGGCAACAGCTGGAGGAATTCGCTTTTCTTTACTTTCAAGGGACACAGTAATCAGATGATCCAGGGGTCATTCGAGACGACGCGTTGAGAAGAGAGACAGAACACATCAGCAAAGATATAGCCAGGGAGCCGCTCATGGCACACCCCTTGATGAGCCTGGGGTACATTTATCTACCCAGAAAGTTGTATGCAGGTTAAACAGGTTCCTTAAACTTACTGCAATTTCAAAACTATCTAATTCTAATTCAATATGATCAAAAATCCTGGCCCTAAATCCTAATACATGCAGGGGTTAATTAAAGATAAATATTCCTCTGTAACGGAAAAACCCGGGCTATAGTTAGACCCGTATGGGAATTATACATATGGATTACACCGTCTATTAAAATCCTTTTCCAAAAGCGTTACAGTCCAGTGCAGAGCAACGAAATAACAAGCAGTGTCGCAGCGATTTTCGACAAGCTGAGCCTCGCGGCCTTTGACGGAGTTGGGGATGCCGCTTCCGTCTCTGAAGATTTGGAGGGGGTTTGTGACGCTGATGATGCGGATGATGCGGATGTCGTTGCCGATGCCAACCCCTTTTTCGTCGTCGTCGTCGTCGTCGTAGTAACATCATCGTCAATGCCTGCGGTCGGGGTAACATGCCCGGACGAAACATCATACGAGATCGGGGCCGTCGTCGGCAGAAGAATGGGATTCCCCATGCTATCCAAGATCGGAAACTGGTGATCATCAAGCGCATAGCTCTTGGTCATCCAGCTTCCCGAGGGTGTCGAGGGGAACGAAGTTGGAGCCGGCACCCCCGGCACGGTAATCGTGTCGCAGTCGACCTCCCAATTGGAGCTCTCGTTGCCGATGTCGCCGTCCAGCAAGCACATGAAGTGGTCGCTCCAGCCGTACGGGTTTTTTTTGTTGGGGATGTTGTTGAAAGCCGGGTCGATCTGGCAGAGCATGGCGCAGGTGACGGGGTACGCCGGGTCGTCGGGGCTGGTGGGTGATGTGATGTTGTACACGGTACCTGAGCAGCACTCGGCGAATCGCTCCGCGGAATTGCGTCCAATGGGCGGCGTCTTGCAGACGAGCCCGGGGAGGTTCTGGGGCCATTCGGAAAAGGCACCGTTGTATGCCAGGTTGAAGGTAGGGTTGCCCCTGCACTCGTTGTCGGACATTGTTACATTCATTTGGATGCGGCTCTGTTCCTGTTGATCGAGGGGAGAATTTGAAAGGGGGTGCCTAAAGCTTAGGTAGGTAATAGGCGGCTGCGGTCAGGGATTTCCTAGCGCTTGGCGGATTGTTTCCACCCAATAGGATGCCCCAGTCAACCAACAAATACTAGTATGGAGATAACAATGGACCCTGTTGGCCTCGGCTTATTTTGCGGAAATAAACACTCTAGTCCGAATCACACATAGCGCGTAAGGGGGAACCTTCCTTCCCCACCAAGAACCACGGCATCCTCCCTCATTCCCTGGAAGTCCAAGATCAGGGAAGTAAACCTAGATATCTCGGATGGCTGAGATTGTGGGCACTGTCGCATCTGTCTTGCAACTAGCCGATACGGCCGCCAAAACCGCGCTGCGAGTGTACGATTTCTTCTCGGTCATTCAAAATGCCCCGCAGGAGATCACCGCGCTTGGTCGAGACGTCCATGCCTTCTACCTGCTGGTTCATAACTTGGCAACTTCGCTCACGAGCGACAGTGTGAAAGCAGCTGTGAATAGAGATGCCGAGATAGAAGCTGCACTAGGGGCTGTGATCGACCCGATGAATAACTGCCGCGCCGCTGTAGAGAAGCTAGAAGGCAAACTCAAACCACACCTCAGTGCGGAGATATCTTCGCCTGAGCTTCCCGAGGGCGAAACAATTAGGAGTCGACCTACCAAGACTGAGCGATGGCGCATTAAAAGCGGACATATGCGCTGGTTTTTCAAGCGGAATGAAGTCTTCGCGGCGGCGATGGAGTTGGAACGTTCAAAAAGTACTTTCGGAGATGCCATGGGGAGCATCGTTCTGTATGTTCTTGATAATTTTTTTTTTGCCCTTTTAACGTCCAGAAACTACTTTCCCCGGTTTGGCTCATTCTTAGTAGACTCCTCGCATTGAAACAGTCGAATGCAAACCACCAAGGAGACATGATAATAGTCCCCAAACACGAGTTTGATGATGACGCTGGATCGGCATTAAATGAATATGCTGTGACTTTGCTAAATTTTGACCAAGAGGAACTACAATCTGACGAACCGGTGGCTTTTTCATCCACCACGACAATCGCCCCAACGACCAAAATACCACCAGACCCTAAGATGGTCGACGAACTAAATATGGGCGTCCAAATCGGCTCAGAGTTTATTGTCAATGCCTTTCTACAACAAATTCCCGCTGATGTCCGGGATCAAAGAGGTCGAACACCACTTTCCCATGCGGCGGAAGCTGGGAAGCTTAGGATAGCCGAGTTGTTACTTGAAAAAGGAGCTTCGGTATCGGCTCGCCAGTACAGCCTCAGTGGGTGGACGGGAGGGCGTAATCCTCACCACTGTGCTGGAATGACACCACTCCATTGGGCAGCGAGGAACGGCCATAAGGAAATGGTGGAATTGCTGCTTCAATACGGTGCCAACCCGAATGCGATGACAACCGGTGGACGCTCTCCGCTCCAAGAAGCGTGCCCCGGGAACCATGTCGAAGTGGCGAAGCTTTTATTAGCGAAAAAGGCAGACCTCAACTCGCAGGCCTACTTTGATGTCCGTGCCTCTCCCCCCCTTCACCCCAAAATATTTACCCTGAGGAGCGTGATACTAATCGATTATGTGCGTTCGCGTAGGGCTGGACGCCTCTCCATGAAGCGACCGAGTTTGGCCACATCCAGCTGCTGGACCTTCTTCTGAAGCGTGGAGCATTAGTAAATGTGCCCCTGATCGCCGACTTCCACTGCCACAAAACCCCGATCCATATCGCCGTCGCACACCAGTCTCTCCAGAGTTCGAGACTGCTAGTGAGACATGGGGCAGATGTCGACGCTCTTATGGCGGAAGACATCACACCCCTTCACCTCGCTGCAGCAGGCGGATGGATACCGGGTATCGAGTTTCTCGTGAGCTTTGGTGGACAGCTCGAGGCTCGAGACTCGTTTACACTGGAAACGCCTCTACACAAGGCCGCAAGAAACCTGAAAACAGATGCAATTGCGAAGCTGTGTGAATTGGGGGCTAATGGAGAGGCAAGGAATGTTGATGGGCTCACTTACGAGGAAATTTTGGAACTGGCGATGCAGGATCCTAAGGAGTGGCGGGTTAAGAGTGATCGAGCATCCTTTTTCATATAGTGATGTGATACAGTGAGTTTATGATAGATAGAGTAAGCTGCTCACCTCATCGCGTTTGCCTATTAGGTGCTTTAAAATCTGCCGCCAGGTAGTACCCTTTTTATGGTGGTTGAAATTTAATTCAATGCTGAGCCGGAGCACTCATTTTCAGCCTTCTGAGCACTTTTATTCTGATATGGTCACGGATTTTGTCTAAGGATGTAAGGTGGGTTTAATCCACGGCACCGTCCATACGACTCCAGGTCTAAAAATGTCCCCTGCCCTCAAAAAGACACATTGCCCATGCTATGTGATATCAATGGGGGCTCCCCTTCCTCCTCCTAAGTCCTGGACCATCTTCTGGCCAAGACTACTAATCATCTGCAGCCCATTCCTCGTTATGCTCGAGTTCCTCGGGGTCATTAGTCCAAGTTCTGAGAGGGTTTTCAATGTGCGAATATAAGCAGTTGGTTAGTAGGTTACTTGGTTTTTTTATCTGAAACTCTCGCATATAAGTGATATGTAGACTATTACAGCGATATACATGCTTTGGACCTAGTCCTTATGGCAAAGCTTCATACCTCCCCCGGGTGCGTGTGGAAGCCTTTTGCACTGGCTCTCAATTTGCCAACCCTTCTGGCTCGCGGTTTCAAAACCCTTTTGAGATTCCTTTCCTTCCGGCTCTACCCACCTGCAACCAAGAAAGTGCTTACATGATAAAAGGAAGAAAAAAATAATTGTAGCACTAACCATGATGACTACAAGAAATGAGAACAGTAAATGACAGCCACATGTTCTATCCTCCGTGGCCTGACCTGTCATTGCCTGGGTCTGGAGGATGTTGCCACTACCAAGTCTACTGAGTGCCATGGTACCAGCCTTCCCGAGAGCTAAATCTAGCAATGGATGATTTCATACACAGTGACAACCCTATCATGTTGCAATCCCCCATTACTCACATAAAGACCTTCCTCCACTTCCTGGGACCAGTGCATGACCACCACATGATCTAATTTCTGCTCTCCATTTCAGTGTCATTCATCAGGATGTCCGAGCAAAGCAATGAGCCCACCGCCGTTGAATTACTCTCCCGTATAGCAGCTCTCCTCCAGACAGTAGCAGGCAACTTGCATCGTAACCACCTAGACCGCAGAGGCATCCGTACTCTTCTGCTCAAGTACTGCGCTCGAGCCGAGTCTGACGGCCGACTACTGAACGCATCGCGACTTAACTCACAATGTGTTGAGCATGGCATCTTCCTAGCATACATGCATTCTGAGCTGCTCTCGTGGCTAGCGCGCAATAACTACACCATGACCGCGACCACAGTGAAATGGTATAGTTGGCGGAAGCTAATTGATTCCAAATATCGTTTGCCTCTGTTTTCAGTCCATAAGCACACAGCCGAGCTACGGGACTTAATAGGGAATATTGAGGACAAAGCTGAGCTTTTATATGCAGATCTTTCGGCTAATGAGGTGAGTATGTGGGCCTATCTAGTATGGACTTGAACACGCTGACAAGTCTCGGGTGATGGAGGTCGAGATTCCGCCCGTCGCAATTGATTATCGCAGAGTAACGCCGGTTGCACCACAGGGGACACCTCCAGAAGGTATGACGTATCTTTCTTTCCTTTGACCAGGGTATTCTGACTTGATGGAAGCTCTACATGACCTACTACACCGCGTTATTCTTGCTGAGCAGACGCTGCGGGGCTCAGCATTGCCCTGACCATGATTCGGGGCAAGATTATCATGATATTACTGAGAACTCTTGCATCTCCCACGGCCGCACTATTTTTCACTCATAGCATTCTCAAACAAACTTACTTGGGTTTCAATTGTTTGGGAACCAGCGTGACTCAAATCACATTCAACTCGGGGTCATCCACCTGGCTTTTCATAGTTATAATCTGATATGAGACCTATCTAATCAGGGATTCCGCGTTTTTTTTTTTTTTTTTATATTTAAGATATAAATTTTAAATTCTATCTAGAAATTTTAGTCCTTTGCCATAAGCATGTCCTCTTCGGCATCTTATCATACGCAATGTAGGTTGAGCCCAGTCATTACACCTGGTTCTCGATGTTTTCAGCGACCAGATGGTAAAGGCAAAGTCACTGATCAACAGCACTTCGTGAAGCGTATTTAGGAAGATCCAAAGAACTGTTGTATATTCTTATTCATGTACATGTATACTACTTGGTCTACCCTTCTGGAAATTGAGTGTTGGTGAATATGGATGGATGTAGAATGGAACATAGACCCCGATTTTTCTCTCTAAGCACAGATTTAATCCCTAGTCCCTAGTCAACAGTAGGGGTAGCTATTGCGGCGTGTGTAATTTATGTAGTTCAGCGTGGGCACGTCCGATGATGCGGCCTTGAATACGTCGGATGCTTCACCAGCTCGTAAAGCTACTTGATTCCACGCCATCTTGCCCATCTGTAAGTAGCTGCAGGTGAGGCTTTTCTCGGTCGAGCATTTCTATTGCGGCGGTTGCCACAGCTCGTAGTGGAGTTTGAATTTGTTGTGAAACAACCAGGAATTCCTCGTATCCGGCGCGCGCCTTCTTGTATTCCCCCCGGGTAAGGTGAACTTTGGCCAGGAAAAAAATAGTATAAAGCTTTTGAAGGGAACAAGGAATCGGCTGGGTCATATCGTTCGATAAGGATTGCTGGAGTATTGATTCTGCTTCCTGGTACCGTTGCTGCTTTGCGTAGATATGTGCAAGTACCAAAGCGCTTTCCATGGTCTCCTCATCGTGGTGACCTAATTGTCGAGCCCAACCGGTGTAGGAGTCCTGTAACATACTCTCTGCCTCGGCCAAGTCACCGTTCTGGTAAAAAAGAAATCCAATCCTAAATGTTTCCTTGAGTGTAACCCGACTTAACCGGCCCTGGCTGGTCTGGTAGCGCTCGATCACCGTCCGCAACAGGCCAGTGGCACCGTTTCTACCCAACTGGTACTTACTGCGTCCGAGATCCAGGGTGGCGCTAAGAGTGGAAATATAGGTAGGGCCGTGCATGTGGATGTACCCGGTCAGTGCTTTCGAAAATGTCGACTCTGCCTCAACATAATCCCCCTGCTTGAAGTAACATTCGCCCAGGAAAGACAAAATCCTGAGCGTATCGTCATGATAGACACCCAGACATCTTTCACAAATAGGCAGCACCATGTTGTACAAGGCCAGAGCGGCCTCAAACCTCTCTTGTAGCATGTAAACAACTCCTAGCCCTTGCACCATCATCAAATAGTGCCTATTTATAGAGAGTGAATCTGCACCATCTCTGATCTCTTCTCGGTATTGCTCTTCGACATCATCATACCGCCCCTGGTTTAAATAGAGGAACCCAAGCGTGAGCACAATTTTCTGCCTTTCAACATCATGTATATCCAGCGCAGGTAGCTTAAGCAAGGCCTGTCTCAGCAGCTTCTCCGCTTCCACCCACCGTCGTTGTTCGATGCGCAGCGTCGCAAGGACTCGAGCGATAAGCCACGGTTTGAGGATCGCCACTGCTGCACTAGGTTCGGATAGCGCCTGGTGTAGTAGCTCCTCTGCCTTAGCAGTATCATAACCCACATATAGCACCCCAAGCGAAAAGGTGAAGGCAATCGTGGTCATATGGCGCGGCCCGAGAACTGTCTCGAAGTATCCCTTGGCAGAGGAGAAAAGGTTTCTATAGCCATCAAAGTCTTTTTCATCCTGAAAGAGGTGGCTGATCGGAAACATCGAAGCAATCTCCTTGTTCTCTAAAGAAGGCAGCTGCGGATTATTCAGTAAAGGAACAAATCCGTTTGCATGTGGCAGTAGCCTCTGTTGCATTTTCCATGCTTCATGAGCATCTAGAGATTGTATTGATCGGCTGATGGATCTCAACGTGGTCAGTACTACATCCTCATCCCCAGCTTGCTCATTGTTGTTCCTTCGCTGTTCCCTGGCCGCCTGCAATTGACTGCGACACCAATCCTGAACAACCGGATGCAGCGAGTAGGTGCCAGAGGGTGACGCTTCGACCATCGAAAATTTCACGAGCTCGCCTATCGTGTCTGAAAATTCTATGACGTCGGTAGTGATATTTGCAAGCCAGCCTGGGTTAGATCCGTCATCAACTCCCCGGCGTACGAGATCGTACCATATGTCACGATTGTGATAACAGGAGAGAAGCAAGAGAAGTTTAGCAGCCGCGGGGGCCGTCTCCTTAACTTGTCTGTAAGTCATCAACAATGCATGGTTCAAGTTTCCGTTGGGATAATGTCGGCGGCCCTTTGGAGATTCTTGCAGTCTGATCCAGGACTTGGAATACATCTCTAAGTATTCGCCTACCGCCATTCCCGTCCGCTTGATATAGGAGCCAGCAAGGATAAGAGCCAAGGGTAGCCCATCCAGACGCTCAGCAAGCGCAGCAAGCGCAGCAAGCGCAGCAACATCTAATACTGGTTAATTAATAGATACAATGGGGAGTGATAATCTACACACCGGGGGCACTTTGATGCTCTACCTGGAGCATGGTTTTACTGGTGCGAATAAGTAAATCAACAGATTGCTCATGCGCTAACGTTTGGACCGAAAACATCTCGTCTTCTCCGATCGTGTCATTCAGGATATCTGAATTCCTGGACGTAACGAGGATAGACCCATGATTGGCATTGCTGAAGTATTTGGCAAGGTCATATGAAGTCGGCGTCAGGGCCTCGCGGGTGGAATACTGGTCGACATTATCAAATATCAGCAGCCACCTGGTATTTCCTTCTCTTGCAAGCCATGCCAGGACGGCCTCTATCTGCCGTTCCACATCGATACTAGTTTTCATGTCCTCCCAATCCCCAGGTAGCCTATGCAGAACTGAGACAAATGACTGTTGTAGTGTGGTCAGGGTGTTTCCATTGAGCCAGAAAACCGCCGAGAAGCTATTATGGTACTCCAAAGCAAAATGCTTGGCCAACTGGCTCTTGCCGATCCCCGCAAGGCCGTGCAATACAATGCACTTTTGCTTTGAGGGGGATGTTGGTTGCAGATGGTCCCAGAGATGGTCGATTTCTCGTTTGCGACCCACGAATGGCGTGGCTGCACGCATACCGGTCTGGTCAAATGGTACATGAAACCTCGTTTCTAACGATAGTGACCGTGCGTCAGTGGCTCCAATGAAGTCTACGCGAAATGGTTCCAAAAATTGGTCCTCGGAGAGCAATCACCAACCTTCTTCACGTGAACGCCTACTTTCCCGGGGAACAACGAAAAGAAGTTCCTTGGCATAAGCGGCAGCCACAGCGGCGGCATACCCTTTCCAAAGGTCATTCTTGGTGGAATCCGCATAGTCTGAGATTCCCCGAATGACCAGGCACGGACACTCATCCATTACCCCGGCCGCCTCCATTTCCACGCATAATATGTTGAGCTTCTGCCCCAATATATCTCGGATAACCCTGTCCTTTATAAGTTGATTGCCGGACGAGATCAGTCCATAGTGAATCACAGGATGCGGACTTGAACGTGGTAGCCTGTCGACCAACCCTTCTCCGTCGTAAAGGTTATCCGGTCGAGATGCATCGTAGGAGAATCGTGGCATGAGATTTGGATATCTTTCCACCATGTCCCTGACAAACTCGGGGATCCGGCTCTCTCGGCCATAGTGCTCCGCCGCTAGCCTGGACATCGCACTCAGAAGAATTGAAGGGGGCTTGTTCAAGGTCCTCGTGATAACGTAGCCCTTCTCACCCAGGAGCTTTCCCACATCATGTGGAATAACCCCACCAGACCCAGGCCCCGGCCGACTAACCACAACATCTCCAAGGCGGATATCGTGTGCTGCACTTGGGACGCCACCCCCGATCCCCACCAGGAGCGCGAACGCCATGTTCCTGAACGTGCGCTGCATATGTGCCACTGCTATCGCGGCACTAGTCGTCCCATAAACGCCAGCCTGAAGACCACAAACTACAATGTTATGTCCATTGATACTTCCTAGCTCGTAGACGTTGGTGTCGCCAGGATCCTGCACCTCCAAGGGCCCGTGCCGCTCATCCAGCATGTACAGTGCTGCGGCCAGCTCGTCGCTTATAGGACATACCCACCCCACGGTGTATTCATCCTGGAGCGGCATCGTCACCGGCTACCTGTTGATGGGCTGACAAGGATGGTCAATCAGAAAGCCTCCGGCTTAGAGGGATGGATATATCTGTATACTGCTGAGACTCGTGAGCCTGCGGTCTTCCAACCTCCGTTAGGGGCCCTTAGGGAGACAACATACCCGAAAATTAAAATACGACAACTTTGCGTGGGTCAGCAAGATGTGGAGTATCGTCGTTTCTGGAAACCGGGCATTTCAGCTCCTCAATCACCGCGAGGGGAAATTGCGTTCTTCTTGTAGCACAGCTGAAACGCATACCCCGGTCTATTCTTATGTAATCTTAAGCTAGGCGTATTAGGAGCACTGATGGCGCGGCTGAATTGGGCGAACTGGCGAGGCGATGCTGCTAGCGGAAGCATCGCATTGAAGGCCTTTAGGACGCTTTACCTATTATAAGTTCTATCCAGGTCACACCAGGTGTTAAAAGCCTCAAGAGATTTATTTCATTTTGAATCTTTTGATTAATGTAAATATAATTTTGAATAAAAAATAAAATATTATTAATAAAAACTTAACCTGATACTTATCCAGTGCTAGTATCTAAAAAATATTTTTAATATTTAATAATACTTGAATATTATATTATTTAAATTTATTAATATATACAATTTCTATGTAAGAACTATATTCATCTTGCTATGGTTGTCAGTGGCTAAACCTGGTATACATGGCCAAGGGGAAAGTGCATCCCCTTCAACTAATTTCAATGGCAGTCCTTGCGAGCATGGATCGATCTCCAACGGATCTCAGTCCAACAAACATCCAAAACTGTCATGTGACCTAACAGCCACTATCCTGGGTTCACCTGTACTCTATAAAGTCTGGTTTCCCTGTAAATACCTGGAGAACCCTATTGGAAACTTTCATCTCTAGGAGACCTTCAAACCCTCAGTTCCCTGTTGTATCCTGGTGGTGGGAAGCGCAATATAAAGGACAGTGTACAGATACACTCCAATGCTAAAGAATTGCATTGCCGTTTACATATGTACTGACACCACCTAGACCATAAATTAGCTAAATTATCTATGAGGGCGGTCATAGTGATTAGTTCGTACCTGGGCAGTTGAAGGGGGCACTGGAGAAGAAAAACACCCACTCCTTCCTCTCCTGACACTTTTGCGCCAGCTTTTCAAGATCAAGCATTTCCCCAATCGGCACACCCCAGAGCGCGAGAAGGTACTCATGTAGAAGGTAGGCTGGTTCGTATATCAATAAAACATGAGCAAAAATGGCCCTTGTCGTCGTCGTTCAACCTGGTAGCCAGCGGTGGACAATTGAATTACTTACATTGATTAGTAGGCCATGCCTCAAATGTGGGAGAATCCCCACCCACAGCGGCAAAGTAGCAGTCATGGAGCCATTCTAACATTAATTGCTCCTGTTTCAATCCAGCACAGCGCGTAATGGACGGATCGCCGTTGTCAAAGGGCTCTGAATGGCTCAGACCCATGTGATCATTCTCCTCACGGGTTGTACCATGATAAGATTCCGTCCATCCGCTGCGAATGAACAAGATATCGCCGATCTGAATGTCACCGCCTTGAGCAGCAGGACGTATATCAAGTCCTTGATATTGACCACATTTGACAAGATCCTCATAGGAGATCCTATAGCTCTCTGACGTGTTGTACTTCAAGCCGATGCTCCTAGCATACGAACGGAAGTCAAGAAGGACACCGCGACCTACAATTCCATGTTCTGCCAAGTGATGGATAGAGCATTTTTCATTGGCGTTTGGCCCAATAATGTCCTCTCCCTTGGTCTAATAGCCAAAAAAAAAAAAAAAAACAAAAAGTCAGTATTCGAACTGCGAGTGAAAAAAAGGGGCCACACTTGCATTATTGTAGAATAAGTTCGACTCAATATGAGCAAACTGTGCAGTGTGTTATTATAAAAGATTTTGGCCCTTAAAGACTGACTAACTTACATGGCGAAACCCATCCCATTGTGTCCCGCTTTGAGTATTCAGGTGATACAGATCATCATAGCAAATGTTTTCATGCAGAGTCTTAATTTCATGCTGAAAGTTCTCGCGGCCGAGTATTGGTTGTTTGGGGATATTCAGCGGTAGGCTCTTGCATATTTAGTTGCGAGTTTAAAAGCCATTGCAAAGTTGGCATACTTAACAGGCACTACCTCGCCCGTCTTGATAAGCCGTGAGGCGGCCGAGACTCGGGCGGGGGTAAGAAGATTGATTCGACCAAGCTTTATGGCACTGGTTAGCTCACTTGAATTTCTTCTTTAGGTTTCAACTTGCATTGTCATGCTCTCCCCAAAACCAAGCTGCATCCTTTGGGGCTCCGTCAATAGGAGGAATATTTTGACGAGTCGGGAATTCCGACCAATTGGGATCGAAAGTAAATGTGTTGTTTGCCATGGTCAGAACCTGGCTGTAATGTCAACTGACAAAATAAAAGGTGCGCTTGCATCAGAAATAACCCGGGTACTACGTGTTTTATAAATTCTCACTTGATTTTGAGTCAAGATTACCATTTTCAAATCCCTTTCTACAAATTCTCCTTCACCCGTCACCCCGCATATTACCGCCACCCCCAGATTCTCGATGTGTTTCCCTGCTTAGCCGAGGTATTATACATTTGGTACAAAAGCCAACCTCGCTTGGTCCTGACCTAGGCAATGTTCGGCTATCCATTGCTACGTACTAAACTTATCTAGTCTTGCAGGTCTCAATTGGACCAAGCGGCCCATTAAACTATCCGACAAGAGGCTCTCGGAGGAACTTCATTAAGTAGCACAGCAAGTTTCCGAGGTCGGGACAACAATTCCTCCGTATCCTCCAAGTTGATTTGGGTTTTGTGGGCCTTGGTTAAACCAATTGGCCCATTCAACTAGCCGACTAAGGGGCTTCGGATGAACTATGTCAAGAAGTACATTGTTCGTGTACCTCACTCTTTATTACTCTGGTAGGGAGAACATTTAGTCACTTTATGCACACTTGAAACGTTGCTATTGAGGTTTATAAGGACTCCCTGCCCTTTGCATCATATCTTAGTTAACAGAGACATTATAGTGTGTGTTATGCGTATGCTGTACACTGCATACATTTAACCTGCTCTGTTCTTTAATCACCTTTCCCTGCTTGTACACCAGCCGAGTATCGAAATGTCAATCACATTGCACTCCAGATCAATCTATCATGGACTGCCAGTCCTTCCAAGAGAGATAAAAGGACTGAAAGCTCTTGTGACTGGTGCTAATGGCATCTCTGGCGATCATATGGTAATTCAGACTAGTATATAGTTTTCTACAATGCGTCATGTCGCTAGCTTTTATTTACCTGGTTTCCGTCCAAAGTGGTTACTTTTGCCTGATCTTATATCGATAGTTGCGAGTCCTATGCGAATCCCCTGAGCGCTGGACCAAGATCTATGCGCTTTCCCGTCGACCCCTAAACGGAAAGTGGCCAGCTCATGTTGAGCACTTGTCTCTGGATCTCCTCTCCCCTCCTGAAGACTTGGCCAAGGAGCTTCAAAGGAGGGGTGTCGAGGCAGACTATGTTTTCTTCTTCGCCTACATTCAACCAAAGCCGAAGGACGGCAGAAATATCTGGAGTGCAGCAGAAGATCTTGTTACGGTGAACAGTGAGTCTGTGAGGAAATGATTACTATTCCCTTTCTGACTTTCCATTGGAAAGAAAGTCTTCTTGTCAATTTCCTGGATGCCCAAGCGCTTGCAGGGCCACTTCCTCGGCGGGTCCTTCTTCAGCTCGGGGCCAAATACTACGGCTTACACTTGGGTTAGACTAGCTGTCACCGATACATGCCAGACCATTCGCTAAATTGTGTCCAGGTCCCACCAAAGTGCCCAATGAAGAATCCGATGCGAGAGTCTATCTAGAGCCCAACTTCTACTACGACCAGGAAGATTATCTTAGAGAGTTTGCTGCGAAGCACGATATTGGATGGAACACGACGCGTCCCGCGAATGTCCCTGGAGCTGTGCCCGACGCAGCTATGAATCTATGCCTTCCACTCGGAATTTACGCGACTGTTCAGAAGCACTTAAAGCTCCCCCTCGAATTCCCCTCTGATTTTGCAGCCTGGACAAATATTCAGACTCTATCAAGCGCACAAATGAACTGTTATCTGGCTGAGTGGATCGTTCTGACCAAGGAAGCCAAGGATCAAAGCTTTAACGCCACCGATGACTGCCTTTTCACTTGGGAGATGTTCTGGCCCAAGCTGGCTGCGGCTTTTGGTCTGCCTTGGAAGGGACCAGATGATACAACAAAGTGCGTGAATTACCATGAATTTCAAACTCCTTACAGCCCGCCTCCAAGGGGGTACGGCCCTCCAGCCACTATTCGCTCTAGGTTCCTGCTTGCTGCGTGGGCAAAGAAGCCGGACGTCCAGCGTGCGTGGAGAGAGCTTGCAGAAGAACACAAACTTCGCAATAAAGAACTCATTAATGCGGACCAGTTGTTCAACTTTACTGATATTGCTCTCTTCGCTCCTTATCCTTGTGCTCTCAGGTAAGTCAGGTGGCTAAATTTGCGACCAATCTTTAAGAAACAAATGCTAACGAGTATGATAGCATGGGAAAAGCAAAGAAGCTTGGTTTCTTCGGTTATGTCGATGCCACAGAGTCGATCTTCAGAAGTACGTACAGGTTATCAGATCGGCCCCCTCTTAACGCATCTGTTACTTAAGGCTGATTTCTCATCTGCAGCGCTTAGCGAGTTTGTCGATTTGGGTATGATCCCCCCTTTTTATGATTCCTCTTATTCAGTAGTTTAGACTATGATGGGCCAAAAATCACGGAGCTGTGCATAATTCGAGTTAGATACATGTCATCTTCAGAATATGTGATCCCCCTCCGGGAGTAACACATGGTTGTAAGAGAGTCATAATGGTGTAATAAACAATAAAAACAGAAAAGATTTTCCTTGGAATTGGTGTTGGTACAGTATCTTAAAGAAGGATATGCAAAGAAAACATTATATTCAGCACTCCCACCCTTGAGAGGGTGGCATAGACACAAGATATTCATCAGCAACAATGCCTTCATCTCATCGTCGATAAGGTCTTTGTCATGGTTGGTACCATACGCTGTCTCAGATATATGCTCGATAATCTAGGCCTCATGCAGGCTAACTATGTAAGCCACACACCGTAGCACCTTGTTTAACAAAACAACATAGTCCAGGGCCTTAGGAAATCTATAAGGGAAATAGTTTTCCTTATTACTAAACCTCTATCTCAGATTATCTCCAAGCAGTTAAAGAAGAAAACATAGAGAAAATTCTGGGCTAGAGATAGAGCGCGTCCTCGAGTGGGGACTTGAGCGAGATGAGGATGGCTCGCATTCGGCAGGTCCGCTATCTTTCCGTGGCTCGAGAGAATTAAGTTTCTAGGGAAGTTCCACCTAGATTGGATGTCAGAGTGGCGCCATATCTGCTTCGCAGTAGACCCGAAAAGGAAAGCAGAGCTACTAAATGCGGCGAGTATCGTGGCTAGGGAACCAGCGACACGGAGGTTGGGAGACTCGACCTCCGACGAAAGTTGTGAGAAAAAGGCCACGTCAGTTGTTCAGGTTTGGCGGGCGTGTTTTAGAGGCCTTGGCCGTTCAGGTGATGATGGATTGAAGGAAGCGGCGCAAAAAACAAGCAAATAAAAACATACAACAGCAGGGATTCGCATGTGGTCACCCACCATACTACTAACCTGCCGGCGTGTGGCTTAAGTACGGCTGAGCGGACGGGAAGCCCTGTTCTCCACACCCTGTGGTCGTATGTACCAGAGTTGACAACATGAAGGTATATAGGGGAAGATTACATGGGCTGCATTGAGCCTGATCTGATTTCGACTCGACTGGTGGAGATCAAGAGATCAATTCCCACGATGGTCAGACCGCCGGTGGGTCCCACGACCGGATCAGGGAAAGTGGTTGCATTTCCGTCCCCATTATTCATTCCTTGCCGACTTCCCGGACTTCGTTACCCTGCACTAATTTTGCTCAAGCAACTCACCACCATTAGCACCGTACGGCATTCTATACCTTTGTTTGGTACGGATATTCTTGGTTGGCTTGTTTTTGAATATATTTTGCTTGCTTCCTTTGGCCACTCGCCGCCCTCACGATTTACCCCATGACCTCCTCCCAGCCTTCGCCATATGGGCGATGGAGGAGCCCGCTGAGCGCAGAGCAATTATCCACCAGCAGCATATCGCTCCATGAAGTGGTTGCAAATGTTCGTCAGCCGTCACCCAGACTCCCTCCCGCATGAACTAATTTCACAATAGGAGTCAAATGGTGCCATCTACGCAGTGGAATCCCGACCCACCGAAAATGGTCGTTTTGCGATTGTGCAATACCTTGATGGGCCGAGCCGGGACATCCTGCCCAAAACCCTGAGTGCCCACGCAACCGTGCAGGAACTTGGCGGTGGTTCAATCTTAATGAGGCCCGATGGTCAGATAGTGTTTGCAGATGAAAAATCCTGCAGCGTTTATCTGTTGGATCCGACAACCTCCGCAGCCACTTGCATCCGCCCGGCATCGGAAGGAATTCGGTACGCCGATTTCTGCACCCATCCGACAGATATCCAGTGGATAATCGCAATCAAAGAAGACCATCGAGATGCAACGCCCGAGACCCAGGCAACTCATGTTCATAACACTCTGGTCGCAATCAATGTTGAGTCGGGAGAAGAAGTGACAATTGCTCAAGGGGATGACTTTTACTCGCACCCCAAATTTGATTCTTCTGGCAAATATGTCTCCTGGATTCAATGGTCTCATCCAGATATGCCCTGGACTGGAACTGTGCTTTACGTTGCCGAGTGGGACACCGGATCTTTGAATAATGTCATCCGCATAGCAGGTAGGGCACAGGAGGAAAGTATAGCTCAGCCTAAATGGGGCTTCGATGGGCTATTGTACTTCGCGAGTGACCGCACAGGACACTGGCAGCTTTACTCATTCAATGTCAATGATCGTTCTACAAGGTTCCTCTCGTTTAAGGGGTTGGAAAATTCAGACTTTGCCATTGCAGAATGGAAACTTGGAAGGTATAACCCCTCTCCAGGGTTTCAATGCGAAATCATGTATATGCTGACTCTGAATGAGTTCCACCTACATATTGCTGGACGCAACGACGATTATCGCAGCGGTTATCACCCATGCTACTAGCAAGATCATGCTCCTTGATATTTTAACTTTATCATCTCGGGACCTAGGACTGCCCTATGTCGACTTTGCCAGCGCTACCAGCAGAATTTGTCGGGTTTCGGCGAATAGCTTCGCAATTGTTGCTGCTTCCACTACTTCACCCCAGGAACTGGCATTAGTCTCAATCGAATCCCACAAAGCACACAGAACTATTCTCGCGTCGACGGCCTCTTTCACCCTGGCGCCCGACTATATTTCGTCTGCAACGCACATGACTGCCCCACAGAGACACGGTCCACAACACGATGGAGACATACATTTTTTCTATTTCCCGCCTCACAACCCCGAGTCACAGCCTGACAAGAACACTCTCCCCCCTCTCTTAGTCTACGTCCATGGTGGACCTAATGGATGTGCTACCCCCGCCCTAAACCTCGAGATTCAGTTCTATACCACTCGCGGATTCGCAGTTTGCGCAATCAACTATACAGGATCCGTCGGCTTTGGCCGTGAATACCGGGAGCGACTTTCCGGTTATTGGGGCCTTGTTGATACCGGTGACGCCGCTAGCGTGGTGGACTTCCTCGTAGAGAAGGGGATGGTTCACAAAGACCGGGTCGGTATCTACGGAGGCAGTGCGGGCGGATATCTGACCCTCCAGGCTCTCCATATGTATCCCGATGTCTGGGCTGCTGGGATTAGCTCCTACGGGATCAGCGACGTCCGAGCGTTACAGGCCGATTCGTACAAATTCGAAAGTCAGGATGTGGACCGGCTGCTCTTGAGTAAAACTGCTCCGGAACATCGGGAGCTAGAACTTACGAAGCGGAGTCCGTGCAACTATGCTGCGAAGATGAAGGCACCGTTACTCCTGCTGCAGGGGACTGTCGATATGGTGGTCCCTGTTGCACAGGCGCGAATTATGGCTGATGCTATGCATGCCCAAGGAAGAGTTGCCGAAGTGGTTGAGTTCGAGGGCGAAGGCCATGGATGGGTTGGGCAGAAAGCCATTTATGAATCCCTCAAGCGAAAGGAGCAATGGTGGGTGCGTTACTTGACTTGATGGGTTTGACTTTTTTTTTTTTTTTGCAAAGTTAGAATCATAAACCTAGAAATTTTTGCTCGTGACAAGGACTGGAAAGGAATCTTCATGGGAGCCTTATGGGGGTTATCCGAATCTATTTATTGAGTGAAGTACGCCTTTCATCTCGACAAGTAAAAACGACCGTATTAGGCTCCGATTTCAAGCCCACTAACCTACAGCGAACAGACCATCCCTTAGTACCTACCTAGGTAGGTAGCATTCATTACCTTGAGGGCTAGCCAGTGGGAGGAATGACCCACACTTAGCTCATAAGCAAGAGCCCCACCATTGAAGGTTTGGCGCCACACCACTGGGCACTGTGGAGACATTCTGTGAAAAGAGCGAATAAGGGGATTATTATGTAATGGGGAGGATCCATAAGGATAGTCTGTCTCTAGTCTCATGTGCACATATATTTTGCTGCGCGTGGCTATTATTATCAAGTGGAACCTCCATCCATTCCGTTTAGTGTATCGTTGCGGGCGTGCCTATCAGTACTTGAGACTTGAACTTGGAAAACTTTGAAAAGGAATCTAATTTTCTGCCCCTCGGAGTTTTACCCACACCTGAAGGATAGTCCCAGCCTTTGATGCTACTGTCATCTGAACAGTGCTTTTGTCAATTTTTTAATTAGGATTGTTCCATTCAATAAGAAGAATGTCTGGCATACAACCTGTTAGTAGCACCAATGCATATTCTGGCCAGTCTTCTGACGCGGCGAAAGCGGAACGACGCAGGCGTCAAAACCGGCTCAACCAACAAGCTTGGCGTAAGTAGTATCCCTTTCGCGAATCAAACGAATGTTCTACGGCCTGCTCATGTTTGTTTGGCCATTGAAGGAATAAGGCAGCGCCATCAAAGAGAAGTACAGCGTCTGGCCCAGAGTCATCAGCTGCAGGAAGAGCAGAGGGCAAATGTGGCGATAGTCAGCTCGAGCCCGACCCAAGTCGTTGGTCCTGATTTTAGTACTCTCCTTGCGCTCTTCCAGCAAGTATGCGGCCACGAAGGGCTCAAAACAAGAACTTGTCTGCTAGCCCACTATAGCCTTTACCAGCTGCTCGCTGCATTTGAGTCGGCTGCGTATCGAAGCTACTGTGGAGACCCACGCGTTGATCATCGCTTGACTCTAGTTAAGTTGAATGTGTTTCGCGCCTTTGTCCGCAATATTGCTGCCCTCGGTTACACCCGGGAGTGGATGACAGATGATGCCCTTTCACGTTTTAGTATCCAGGGGCCTCATCCCACGGACCTGGCCGGTGACTCTATACCAGCCAGCCTACGGCCAACAAGGCTACAAAGGAGTCAGCCCCATCACCCATGGCTGGACTTTTTTCCCTTTGCAAGATTGAGAGATAATCTTATCAAACACGAGGATCATATGGACGACTCCCAGTTCTGCCGAGACTTGATGGGCTTCTGGAATATGTCCGAAGAGGACAACTGTATTATTGTCTGGGGTGATCCCTGGGATCCAATGAACTGGGAAATTACCGAAGCATTTCTGCGAAAATGGGGGTGGCTAGTGAAGGGTTGCCCTGAAATCATCTGGTCGACCAACTATTGGCGACAGGTTAGAGGAGAATCACGCCTGAAATGCCGAGCAGCCTTTGAACAGCGGGAGGTGTAACGGGACAAGGACCTGATGTCCACGTAAAGCGACACAGGTGAGGTGAACACGAAGGGAACAGGAAAACCGAGCTCATGGATTGAATGCCATTGTACTACCCCGTAATGGATGTTGTATCTCTATGAACCAAGCCCAGATTCTAGAGCGTCTACAGTGATTACAGCGTTCTGTTATAGCACATCTTGTTTTGCTATCACCACAAGAAGGCAGGTACTTCTACTAGTATGAGGGAGCCACATTACAATACAAACTAGCCTGCCTAGGGATTTGCCTTGAAATGCAATGGATTACATGTTTTTCTTTTTCTCTATAGTTTAATCCCCCCACCTGGTTAGTTTGGTAAAATATTTGGGTCGTCATGTAATTGACGTCTCACTCGGTCGTAGCCAACAGGGATATAGGACCTTGGGATCAAGCTAGTTGGCAAAGATCAGTCACTACGGACATAACTACGGACATAGTAAGTACAGCAACGCACCAATCCGACTTAACGGAGTCGTTAATAGCCACATGGCAGTAATCGAAAGCACTGACGCCCTATCTCTCCGCCACTTTCTGGATTATGGTCTAGGTGTGGGTAAGTCCTCCTGATTACGCTTACTATTATAATACGACCCTCGAAAGGTTACGGTTGCGGAACTCAACCCACACCTTTCAGTGGCGATTTACCATTCAGGAAACTTATAAAAAAAGCTGCTTAATTGTCCTTGAGAGGTTATTCCAAGCAATTCCTCGTGTCTAAAAAAACTACCCAACAGCAATGGCCAAACAGCACTGGCTAATCACGGGAGCGTCGTCCGGCTTTGGGGCCCTGATGGCTGAAAATGCCCTTCAGGCTGGCCACCATGTCATCGCTACAGCTCGCAACCCTACCAAGGCCGCACGGGACTACCCGCAGATTGCAGCATTGGGCGGAAAGTGGCTTCCATTAGACGTAACGAAGAAGGAGACAAAAGAACAAATTGAACAGGCCATTCAGGGTAATGGCGGTAAGATTGATGTGGTTATCAATAACGCAGGATATGGGTTGCTGGGAAGTATTGAAGATATTAGGTATGAGCAATGTACTTGACTTGTGTGTCCAAGTTAACTCCATACTTTGTGTATAAAATGCTAATAAAAGTTTAGTGAGGACGAACTTGACCTCCAGTTTCAAACTAATGTTTATGGCCTTGTGAGGGTTACCAAAGCCGCCCTTCCCTTCATGAGGGCGCAACGCAGCGGCACGATTGTCAACATCAGTAGCATCGCTGGCTTTGTGGGAGGGCCTTCTGGTGGCGCTTATTCTATGTCCAAGTTTGCCGTTGAAGGTTTGTGGAAGCTCACCTCTTATTATCCCGGTCCTTCATATGAACCCCCCTCTGACGATTCTCAAACTAGGTCTCTCGGAATCACTCTCTGCCGAGCTCAAGCCTTTCAACATTCGAGTCCTGTTGGTAGAGCCAGGTGCATTCCGCACTAACTTTATTGGATCGCATCGGCTTCCGGCCGCTGCGATGACCAAAGACTATGAAGGCACTCCGTTAGCTACTGCTCTAGGAATTTTTGATACTTTTGCCGGGAAGCAACCCGGCGATCCGGCCAAGGCTGTCCAGCGGATTCTGGAGGTAATTCAGGGACAGGGGCTAGGGAAGGGTAAGGATAATCTTTTCCGCCTGCCCCTTGGGACAGACTGCTTCCCACGAATGTTGGCAAAAATAGACTCGGTTAAGGCGAATCTGGAGGAGATGAAGGAAATTGCTCTAAGCACTGCTGTTGATTCCTAAATGACATAAGAAATCTCCCACTGTTCTTAAATTGTAAAGACAGTTAGATACTGGGCTAACCCCCTCCCCCTTCCCCCCTTCCGAGCCTTTTGCCTCTCTATCTATCCTTACATAAAATAGAGAATATATACCTTTACAGTTGCTTGCATAGGAGCCGATTTAGGCATAGGTGTGTCTAGGTAAATGGTGTACTATGCCCATGTTTATTACAAATCATGCAATTACATGTATGGAATCACAGCTAGCTATGACATCCAGGTGTGTTTAGTGCCTATAGGAGAACTTAATTGTCATGAAATCAGGCCTTCCCCTACTTGGGTTTTTCTACATCTAGCATTCTTCTATATATTTCTAGTTTTGCGGAAGATCTTTTTTTTTTAAGAAAAAAAGAACAGAAAAAAGAATTATTAACATATATCCATAGTATATAACTTGAATTATAAACATGAAAAAATAAATCAATTAATTAAATAGCATTTATTCATGCACAGATCGGTCCTTCAATACGTTGATTTATGGTATGTTGGGACTTGTAGGCATACTTTGATAAATCTTGTGGAGATTTTCCGATGATCGAGATTAATTTGGACCATCAAACTATTTATTCTACCCTATTACTCTTTAGTGTATCTATCTTGATTTGCTCCAGTCACTATGTGCCGCGCATTCACATTAGGGCCTGGGACGAGCTCACGGGTAGAACGTTGGGTCTGGCAAGACATTTATAATGCTTACACGCTAGAAGTGGGTCACCGACCTGGCCAACTTGGCGCTGATCCAATGACATCAAACTTCACTGGGGGGTTTTCTGCATCCGCTTACTTCGTAATGCCCTGGGGACTGAGTATCTTCCAGTCACGGAAAAAGCGGAGATAGAATAACTCCAACGGACATTAGGAACAAGGTTAATAGCGTATCATGCTTAAGTGCGGCGACATGAGTAGGTATAAATACTAGCTATGGAGAAACATGAGGGATAGGGACAGACAATCTAACTCCACCGCAAGAACCTCCGCTCACAAGAACAACGCATCAACCCGGCACTCACAATGAGATATGTGCAGTTTGGCAACAGTGGCCTCCGGGTTTCACCAATTGCTGTTGGGTGTATGAGTTTTGGGAACCCTGAGGGCCGCTATCCGTTCGCAGTTCCTGAAGAAGACGCACTGCCCATCCTCGACTATAGTTACCGGTCCGGCATAAATTTCTTTGACACCGCGAACGCATACTCCAATGGCTTGTCCGAGGAGATTCTTGGCAAGGCAATCAAGAAGTACAACTGGCGTCGAGAAAACATTGTCATTGCTACCAAGGTCTGGGCGCCTGTTGGACGGGGATTGGAGGAACCGCTGGGCATGAGTGATGATCAAAAGGATGAGGCAGGCTATGTCAATCAGTATGGATTAAGCCGGAAACATATCTTCGAGAGCATAGATGCGAGTCTGGAGAGGCTTGGTCTTCCCTATGTGGATCTGCTCCAAATCCACCGGTCTGATCCGAGAACCCCTGTGAAAGAAACAATGGAGGCACTTCATGATGTCGTCAAATCCGGCAAAGTTCGTTACATTGGTGCCTCATCCATGCGCGCTCATGAACTACTCGAATATCAGTACACAGCGCGGATGAATGGATGGACAGAATTTATATCCATACAAAATCTTTATAATGCTGTCTACCGAGAAGAGGAAAGGGAAATGTTCCCTGCTTGTCAAAAGTTTGGCATGGCCAGTATTCCATGGAGTCCTGTTTCTATGGGCTTTCTGACACGAGCTTGGAAATCCTTTGCGAGTACCACACGGGGTAACGCTCAAAGCTTCAGCTTTCAGGGACATCCATACACCGAGGCGGACAAGAAGATCAATGAGAAGATTGAAATGATTGCCCAGAAACATGGTGTGTCAATGGCAACTATTGCTATCGCTTGGACTCTGTCCAAGCCTTTTATCACGGCACCCATTGTGGGAATGAGTAAGAAAGAGAGAGTGGAAGAGGCCATCAAGGCGATTGAATTCAAACTGACTACGGAAGAAATCAAGTCCATTGATGACTTGTATGTACCAAAACACATTATTGGGCATCTGTAAATAGAATGGGGTTTTTGAGGATAATTCTGTTCTATAATATAGAAATCGATATCTATATTTGACCTTTCCCATTTCGCCAGGACGATAGGCGCACCAGACTATTTAAATGTTCCTAATTTAAACCTTCGTCATTCGCCACTGCTACTCATTATCAAGGAATCAATTGTAATCAATCCATCGGCGATAAAATCCAGTATCTCCTAGTTCAGCGTTTACTGGAACGTGGCAGTAATGGCGCGCTGTATATGAGCTACTCAACTGACCAACATAACCATCATTACCGGCCTTTTTCATCGGTGGCATGATACTTGATACCTGTACCCTGGTACATACCCGGCAAGATCATGTGGGAATGTCAACCTGAAATTATATATATATATATATATATTTACTATTACTCTCCACTACTCTGGAGTATGATTTTATGGTGTGTTTTGGTGCTCTAATGGTATTTTTGACTCTATAGGGGCCCACTTGATAGCGCGTAATCAATGATAAAATTTGCACATCCTAGATGGCAAAGCCAACTCCAAGTATATAAACTAGTTACTTGTCAAAGAAAGAAAAAAAAAATGTAAATTCCTTCTTGTTACTTTTATTCTCTCCTGCTGTTCGACAATATTTTTCTTGAAGTGTCTAATTCTGAAATTTCATCGACATATCCACCACATCCGTCCGACGCTGCAAGATGAAGATCATATTTGGGGCCATGAACATTGGGGAGCCAGGTAACATGTTGCCTTTCAAGTATCCTCTCAAAAAGCAAAATGTACACTAATGCTTACCATATTAGGTGACGGCCGGACTAGAGTGCACACTTTGGACGAAGCTCAGCGCATGGTGGATATATTCCTGGACTATAGACACGAGGACATCGATACAGCGCGAGTATACGGCAATGGGACATCTGAGCAGTTCCTGGGCAAGATGCAGTTGACTAGGGTCAAGCTAGATACAAAGCTGTTTCCATCGGCTGCCAAACCCGGCATTGCCTCCACAGCGCATGCGTACCACCACAGCGCGAAGGACCTGCGACGAGGGCTGATGGATAGTCTCCAAGCTCTCAAAATTTCGAAAGTCCATACATGGTATTTACATAGCCCTGACCGAATGATACCTTTCGAAGAGACACTTGAAGAGGTGAACAAGCTTTATGAGGAGGGATATTTTGAGAGATTGGGCATAAGCAACTATCAATCATGGGAGGTAGCCAAGATTTGTGCCATTTGTGGTAGGAATGGGTGGATCAAACCCAGTGTTTGCCAGGGTATATACAATGCCTTCCACCGAGCAGTCGAGCCAGAATTACTCCGCTGCTTGCGGGATCATGGCATTTCATTTTACTGCTTCAACCCACTGGCCGCTGGAATGTTGACCGCGAGATATTCTCGCCATGATGATGATAAAACTGCAGGCGGCAGATTCGATCCATCCACAGGTTCGGGCAAGTTCGGTCGAGCACGTTATTACCACGGTCTTTACTTTGATGCATTAGATCTTCTGAGACCAGTCTCTAAGAAACATGGATTGACAGAGGTTGAATGTGCATTAAGGTGGTTAAAATATCATTCACAGCTCAAGGAGGACCTCGGAGATGGGATCGTGATTGGTTCAAGCAATCCTCAGCAGCTAAAAGAGAACTTGGATGCTCTGCAAGGGGGTCCTCTTCCTGCAGACGTGGTTGATGCTTTGAACATGGGGTGGGAGATTATTCGTGGTAAGGAGCTGATTTATTGGCACTAAATATCTTCCTGTATTGGCCTTGTGATGGTACCTAAGTGTCATAATCAAGATTTCAATCTAGTTCATGGTCAGCATCTTGTCTTACACAAATGACCTGTTTTATACAAATAGACTGAATAACTATGAACATTGTTATATCCAAGTAGTTGTAGGATACGCTGATGAATAACAATTAGCTGCAGGAGCACAGGGGTAGCTCTTGGCTGACCATTTCACTCACAAGGGCCCACTCTTGATTACCCTACTGCTGGATACCTCCTTGAAGCTTGATAGATGTAGATCCTAAACACTACAGTTCACTTACTATTTCACACATTGTCAATCATTAGTAAATTATCAAAAAGCGATGGTTTGGTCTAGAGCTCCACGCAAGTGCTTCCTGAAATGGCAGGGACCATTCAAGCCATTACTTTGAAATAATTTGGCTGTCCTTCAGGGGAAAGAGGTGGCAGGTTCAAGCTGGCAGGACAGGATATATAAAGTCTTACAGTTGATTTTTGTGATGATACTTACATGCATTCACTAATATTTTATTCTTGATAAATACCACATAGTCACCTACTTTTTGATTATGGTGATTTATACAAATATCCTTTTTTCCTGGGGACGCATGCGTCCGCTATCCCTCTTCAACCCAAATGGGTACACTTTGACAACAATGGTGTCTCCAAAGCTGTACCTCTATTTGTCTCTCCAAATAACTCCACTTGGAATACATCGCGTCTGGCGATTGCTGTTGGCCATCCACACGGAGGTGTTAAAGAAGAAACCTCTGACCTCTACGCATGCCAGATAGCTAAGAGGACAGGTTTTGTGACATTGCTTTCAATGCGGCTTATCAGGGCGAGAGCGGTGGCTTGCGGCGCTATCGGGAAGACCCTTACCAGTGAGCCGACGATGTCAGGAATGCAGTCACCTATCTCTCTACTTTGCCTATGGTGAATGAATCTCACATTATTATTGGCCCTTCTAGGGAAAGTCTTGTCACCATGCCCTGATAACCACAATGGGTTAGACCAGTGCCATGCTTACGCGCTAGGGGTGGGTCTAGTAATGGGGCTGGTGACCCAGCCTTTCCTCATCTGGACCAACACAGTTCCACCTTTAAATGTGTGGCTTGGAGAAAGATAAGACCTGATGTCCCCACAATTCTCCTCGCTTTAGGTATGTGTTGTTTAAGTTGCTGCTAGTCCATAATATCAAATCAGAAATAAACCGAGACTACAAAAAGCTTCCACGATGCTTAGTGTGGAGCAGCATTCATAGTCTCAGGTTGATATAATATTTGCCTCCCCTAAATACCCCGAACGAAAGATAAAGCAAGGCCTAATGGGCCCTGAACCCTAAACTACTAACCTTCTAACCTACGCTAATTACTTGACAGCGGTGATAATTATGTCGTCATTCTATAACTTATTTGTTTCAGCCTCTGACCCCGATAACTTTGTTCCTAATGAATAACTATAATATAAGCCCACCAGTCTATAGTAAGGTTTAGAAAGGATAAATGATCCTTGGTTTGGAGCTATCAGCAACTGGTTTGTTTAAGCTAGCGCCTGTTGATACGACAAGCTGATATTTCACTATCATTCTATGTTGGAAGATTATTCACAGTTCATATATTGCAAATGAAAAGATTCTATGACAAATGAGAACTTAAGATAGCTAATCTGAGCGAATATCATACGGGATTCAGTCTTATCACAGACACTTCACTGTGAAGTACGTTTGAATGAAGTATAAAAGCTGCGCACAAGCAGCAATCTTTCTATAGAACCGCACTCAGCTCTCTGTTTTCCTCCGTCAATTAAGTGCGAAATGACTCGACTCCCTTGGGCCAGGTCCCTAATGAGACTGGCGAACACAGTACTGCCTCTTTCACTGCTTGGTACCGCTGTAGCAGCTTCTGTCTCGCAAGGTAGAGTCTCTGTGCTGAACGGCGTCATTTACTATGTCGGTGATATGGCAGTATCCCAGCTGCTAGACGTTCCTGCATCTTCCTTTGATAGACATGCTCTTGCAGATCTTGATCTTGTGCCGATGACCGTCATGTCGACGGATTCTATTACCTTTACGGGAAAAGACCTTCATGAAATTGTGACTGATTACACTGCTCGAGACGATGTCTTTAGCTCCGCTTTCCTGGATGGTAAGAGAAGACTGGCGCAGAATTGCTGGCTGGGGGCGCTGTTGCTCACGTATACTTTAGTGATTTACCTCTCTTATCAACACGGAGGCCCACAGCGTTCGATTGATAGCGATTCTGTCCTGCCGGAGCTCAAAAAGAAAGCAACTTCCTTTCTTGTATCGCCCAAGTATTCGACTGGCAAGAAGCAGTGCGGTGTGAAAGCCCGCCTGAGTCATGACATTCCTGTCGGCCCGTACTTCATGTCCGCAAGAAGTGGCAAGATTTTCAAGGCCCATCGGGTATACGAGGACAGTAATTACGCTTTCCTGGAATCGGCCGTTAGCGACGAGAAAGGAGGGTATCTTCCCGTTTCTGTGTCGGCTGGGGTAGGTTTTTTTTTTTTTTTTTTGCTCTTAACAAGAATGATGGCTAATGAGTGTTGACGTTGTAGAGTGCATTGGGACAGGGGGTGGTTGTTCCGTCTCGCTTGTATTATACCGCCACTCCTGAGAAGCCATTGGCCGGTGTATGTATTTCCCTGATGAACGAGGACCTGGGCAGGAATGGCCGAATGGGACTAACTGAGAATATCAAACTAACAGCTGCGCCTCGGTGTCAAAGATATCTTTCACGTCAAAGGTCTCCGAACTAGTGGTGGTAACCGAGCATACTATTCCCTCTACGAGCCTAGCGAGACAACTGGAACAGCTATCCAACGCCTCATCGACCACGGCGCAGTCTTTGTAGGAAAGATGGGAACCGTTCAATTTGCCAATGGAGACCGTCCCACGGCCGACTGGGTTGACTTCCATGCCCCCTTTAGCTCTCGAGTAAGCCAGCTCGCTCCCAGGGCATTCTTTCTCTCTTTCTGGGGTTGCTGATATAATTATTTTAGGGCGACGGATATCTAGACCCAAGCGGTTCATCTACTGGTCCCGGAGCTGGTATTGGAGCTTATGAATGGCTTGACATCGCCGTTGGAAGTGATACGGGTGGTTCGATGCGCGGTCCCGCTGGCGCTGAGGGCTTGTTCGGCAACCGGCCCAGTGTTGGTGCAGTCAGCCTGGATCATGTCATCCCCCTTTGCGATGGGCTGGATACGGCTGGTGTGTTTGCTCGCAGTGCTGATCTTTGGTCCCGCGTTGTCCATGTGTGGTACAAAGACTACAAAGGAGACTATACCTCATTCCCCAAAAAGCTTTACTACCCCAGCAAATCCTTCACACCATCGACTATCAATAACTCCGACGCGTCAGCGCTTCTCGAAAGCTTTGTGAGTAAGGTGGAGAAGTTTCTTTACACTGAACGCACCCCGGTCGATGTCGAAGCAACCTGGACCGCTAATCCGCCGGCTGGTGCGCCTGCCTCCTTGAGTGACTTGCTCCAATATGTAAGACGCCCATCCCAAGATTTACCATGAATCATTGCCTCACATTGAACAGACCTATGGATACCTCGTGTCCGGTTATCAGTGGTTCAACTTCGGAGTGAACTTCTTCCACGACTACGCCGCGAAGCACGATGGCCGGACCCCATTCCTCAATCCTAGCGCTCGTGGTCGGTGGCAACTAGCCCGACAAATCGGACATGCCGGCCTCGACCAGGCGTGGCACAATAGGACCCTGTTCTCCAACTGGTGGAACGCCGATACCGGATTCGGTGCGCATAACGCCCAAACTTGTTCAGATGCGATCTACATCTACCCGAACACTGTTGGCGCAGTCACACATCGGGACCAGTACTCAGGGTAAACCGCACTCAATTCCCCCCTCTTTGACAAGAGAACGCAACAATGCTGATTGATTATTTCCTCGAGCTAGTCCTCCTATGCTTCCGTTCTGGGGTATGAGCGATGCCAACATCGCCGTGCATGCTGGAGTTCCTGATCTGGTCGTTCCCAGTACGTTCCTCCACTGCAATGAACCACCCCCCGAAGACTAGACTTGACTAATCTCATTTCTATTTTTATTTTAGTTGGCGAGGTTCCTTTCAACAGCACCGAGAGCGGTCATGTGGAGTATCTCCCAGTCACTATGAGCTTGGTCGCGGCTCATGGCTGCGATTTGATGCTTGCCAACATGGTCAAGAAAATGGAGCAAGAGAAGATCCTCCGGCCCGTTGCAGTTGGGCCCATGCTGTACCCTTGAGTTATTGTTAGGAACACTTTTTTGTGAAGGGGGGGGGGTGGGGGGGTTGATAAGATGTATTATCATAGTCGTTCTCTATCTTCTGTGAGATTTGGTGTGGTTTGCACCAAACTAGGGAATGTTTCTGGCTTCATATTTAGCTAGCTACTAACGACTAGAGATCTGTTCTATAATGTCAGAATATTTTAAGTGAGAAATTACTAGCTAAGCCTTCGATCAAGCTTACATATTGACCGTAGTCGATTTCGCTTCTTGCGACACTCGGCACGATACTCGTATCCGTGATGACGGAAAGGATCTCATACGGCCTGCTCCCAACCAGCCATATTTGGGTTCACTTCAAAATGACTGGCAATTGCGAGTTGCAATTGAATACGTAAACGAGTGAATAATCGGAAGCTTGTTTCTTGATCTTGGTAGTGGTGGTGGTAAATGTTGAGGCTGCAGAAAATAATGGCACACCACCTTTCACAAACAAACTGGTCAATCCATGTTATATCCGGCGATGTCATAGGCTCATTTCGATATGGACCCCCGAAAACTTTTGTTTCTACTTTGACTCCTTTTGCACTTGGTTTGATGCCGATGTGATGTATGGTGACTTTTCTGGGACTAGTGTTTAGACTTTCTTTTAAGGTAGGCCTGGAACTAAAAAGTCGATATCGATCTCGATGTCGATCAACGGCCTACGTAACCATCGCTTTTGCTCAATGAACCTGACTGGGAGTACCGTCTACATCTAGCCCGTGTACAGGCGATTATCCATGGTAAGGGTCAGGCCCAGGGCCATGGGGTGTTGAAGCGCGGTCTTGTATGCTGGGTCTGTGTATCCACCTGCCGCATCTGGGACATGGAATGGCAGAAATCATGCAAAGTGTCCCAGGTTAGTAATGTGGAGTTGGTTCCCATTGCGAAATCTTGGTCAGGACCACAGACCTTTTATAACGCCAGTTCAGTAGGTGGGAAAATAATGTACATATTAGTAGTTACCAGACTGTGTTTGGTACTCTCTGGATCCAGTCCAGCGTTCATCAAGTCCAGTGGGCAGATTTAACCTTGTTGATACGCCGTCCTCGGGGCGATAAATATATTACTGCTGCTGCTAACGGGGGTATTAGGTAAAAGTTCATCTCCTTAATATTGATTTCCGGATATTTCTCGCGAAATGGTTCAAAACTGCAGTGAATCTGAATTGTGATTGCTTTTTGGCACTAAAAGTCATGTGTGATGCTCGCACGCCGGTCGGTCACAAGAATCAGAAATCAAAAACCTATCAAACCTGCAAGTGGGTAACCTCAATTCAGACAGGAGCCTCATGGAAAATGTAGGCCTAGAGCCAATTGGCCAGCTACCCACTGGTTCTAGATGGCTACATAGGGGCGATCCGCTCGCAACATTTCGAAAGATGCGTCTGGACCAAAGCCTATGGGGTTTTAAGCTTTGTACAATCTATACCCCCTTGAAGGTGAAAATATTTAACTCTATTTGTTTTTCATCACTAGCTGCAAACCTATGTTCATAGATCATAGACTAGCATGATCAAAAAGCTTCGTCACAGAAACGTCACGGAACATTCAACTTTGTGCAGTTTGCATGGATTACAAGGCTATAAATCAGATCAACATGATGCCCCAAAACCTGTGCGAAGGAGGCCAAGTGAACTACTCTCTTACTGCTGCCAAGAATACTTGCAAGATGCAGCTCAAGAATCTCCTTGCTTTGCTTGCCGTCGCTAGTTTCGGCGCTGCGGCTCCTGCAGAAGATCTGACCGAACGAGCACCCACATGCTATTGCTGCTCTGTTGTCGTTCCCTTGAGCATCAGCGTTCTCGGCACCAAGCTTGTCGGGGCTGGATCCGGTTGCCAGGTTTCCAGCTCTTGTCCCCCCCCTAATACAAACAAGAAATCCAAGTGCTGCAGCACTCTCCCCGCGGTGAGTTTATCGCCTTCACTCTGTTTCTGATGCTTTGGTTAAGTCACTTATTGACTGATTTTAACTTACATTTAGACCGGCAATTCGGTAAGTTCATACAATCTCCCCTTCCTCGTTGTTTTATGCATGTTACATAGGGAAAATAAAACTGACAATTACGCAGCCTAACTTCAATGTTGCTTGTACTTCTACCTAGTTGAGTCAACCATGGGCCAATAAGCATGGGTTAATGCTTAGTGGCTGGTAAAAGTTATCAAGCCTGTGTGGTCAATAGTTTCCATCTATAATTGTACTTTCGTTTTAATATAAAAAGAAAGAAATATAAGTATAGGAATTGAATTTCTTTCTCGCCTTTGCCCTTTTGCAAAATGTTGAAAGAATGAATAGTCTAGAGCCCATATATCAGTGGCGGAGCGTGAGCAGAGGGTAGTTATAGTAGTTGGAATAGGCGTCAAGACGACGTAGGACTGCTCAGACTTACTAGTTCAACCCGCCTGCCCATCATGGGGAATACAGGAATTAAGTTTCTGGAAGCGTAGGCCCTACCACTACCAAGGTTCTACGGGCTATCCACCACAACTTCCAAGAAATCAAAGATTGAGTTTTCGGCTCAGAACTCCGCCTCTGATATCAGTTCTTTGACCAGTACGTGGATTAAGTATACACCTTGACCAGGGGGTACGATCGGTGTCGGGTGACCATGCAATCCACGGATGCAGATGGAATGGTTTCGCCAAACTCTGTATGCAGCACACCTGTATGCTGGCTGTAACATCCGATCAAATACTCCATGACATATTGCTACCTTAGTATCTACACTTCATGGCCTAGAGTCCAGCTACAGCCGAATGAACTATAATCGTCCTATTTTAATATCCATATGGACTGGGTCGTTACTCGTGGCTGGGCAGGAGAAAAAAAAAAAAAAAAAAAAAGGGAAACTGCGCCTTACTAGTGAGGAATATACCCGATATATTTTAGGATATCGATTCGCCATTTAATTATTGTGGATTCCGGAAGAATCACTGGGAAAGAGCTGGGAATCTGATCATAAATCGAACCTCGATATCTCCCTTCACTCACTGATATAATGACATTCACCACTCTATGCTCTTCAATTCCGCCTTCAATAGATAAATAGATAAATAATCCCTTGCAATTTGCCTTGCCCTTTCCATTCTGGTTACCTCCCCGCTGACTTATATCATTATATCTCAACAATTCCACCGCGACTAGAATAGGTGTGATTGATGACCAATGTAAATGCTATACTATAATCTCCATCAAGATCGGAAGTGAAAATCAAAATAGACATACACGAGCAAAACTTGGAGGCAGTCCAGTTGAGATCGCCAAAGTCCGCAACTTGTAGAGGGGGCAGTCAATGAATGATGCATCCGATCGTTCTACATTAGCCACAAGCATTCGTAATTTTAGGCCGGGACGACGCCGGCACACGCGCCTTTACCTCCTCAATATCCCGGGTACAATCCACCAGGCCCCCACGTAAAATTCGAGCATTGCCCGTACTGAGGTACACACATGTCCAGGCAGCCAGCTCTGCCTGGAAGTCCGGGTGCGTCTTCGCCAGCTTCTCCATCATCTCAATAACATACGGCGCCTCCCGCTTTGTTTTGGCTGGAAAGGCAGTTTCATGGAGGCTGGTCTTGACTTCCCCCGGGTGGATTGAAAACACCGAAATTCCATTCTCCGGGAACCCAAAGGTGTTCTGTTGCAAGATCTCCAGCTCCGCCTGCAGCACACCGGCGAAACGGGTAATGCTCGTCTTTGCGCATCCATAGGCTGCCGTCCACGGCAAGTCGGCGACTGCCGCCCGCGAAGAGGTGTAGATGATCACACCCGAGTTACGCTCCTGCATCGATGGGAGGATCATTCGCGTTAGCTCCGTGGGGCCTTTTACCATTACCTCCATCTGGCGCCACCATTGGTCTGGGTTGGTCATGTGGAAGGGCATGAATTGGTTGGTTCCCGCGTTGCAGATGAGGATGTCGACTGGACCAAGGGTTTCTACCACCTAGCGATGTATAACCTTTGTATGAGCGATGGAGAAATGGAGAAGTAGAAAGGGGCATGCAAGCTGCTGCTTACCTCCTTCACAAGGCGCTCCATATCGGCCCTCACACAGACGTCTGCGACCACGCCGATACTCTTTAACCCCGTGCTGCATATTTCTCTGGTGGTTTGTTCAACTTCGCTTGCGGTCCGTCCAGATACCGCCACGGCGGCGCCGGACTGTGCAAGTGCCAGGGCGATTTCTTTTCCAATTCCTCTACCCGATCCTGTCACGAGAGCCACTTTCCCAACCAAGGCGTGCTCGAAAAGGCTGGGGTTGATAGCGGGGTAGATCCCCGTGCGTAAGGTGAAGCCGGTACCTGCCATCTAGTCAATTTGGGATAGTGATATCATGAACAAGTCTGCTCGTGAGACGGGGAGAGTATCTTTTCTATTTATACCGCTCTTTGTACTAATACCTCCGCGTGGAGGATCTTCGCAGGTATGGAAAACCCGATGTGGGCCACTTGCCGGCCATGTCACCAAGATCTGACTTACTTTAAATGCCTGAACGTCACCCACTCATGTTCCCCTTTAGAAGTAGCTACATATCCCTATAATTACCCAGCATGACGTTCGAAATCTATATCCCGTCGGACCTCACCTTCCAGGACTATCTCTCCATCGTCCAATGCGCACGCACACTAGCCGACGGCTACGACAGAAAAGTGCCCCTTCCCTTCCCTTTCCCTCCCCCAGCGAATGAAACGCTAACTCCATATTGAACACCTACTCAGGACAAATCCCGCGTCCGCGCCTCCCTAGCCCCCTCAATAACAGTCGACTACAGCAAAGTCGTCCCCGAATGGGGCCGTAAGCCCTTCCAAGCCGACGCCTTTGTCGAGGAGTGGTTGGGTCCCTCCCATCTGGGCGTGAAAGCTCTGGCCACGCAGCACCTCCTCGGCGCCCCGTATTTTGCATCCGTGACGGCCGACGAGATTGTGGTGGAATGGCAGCAGCTCGCGAGCCACGGACGCCGGGTCGAGGGGGAAGACTTTGCTCACCCGATGTGTAAGATTGGGAAAGTCTCGGATGGGCGGAGCTGGATGCAGCAGGTGTTTGTCAAGGTGGATGGGCAATGGCGTATCTCGGAGATTAGGCCAGAGGTGATTTATCATGCGGGGGACTTTATGAAGGTTCGGGAGCCGGATATCCCGGGGACAGCTTGAGGATTGCAGAGGGCATGATGGCTTTTGGGAGATTTTTTACTGTTTATCTGGATGATCAGGGTTAGTGGCACGCCAGCTTTGATGTCATGTGGGCCCTTTTTGCCATTAGATGTACTAGTATAGAGAAATATCTCTCAAGCCTTTCACAAGCTTTCGGTACCTGTCGGCGGGAACGACGTAAGAACGGATACAGCCGCCCCCATCGTCGATATTACGAATGGCTGAAACTTCTTTCCTCGGAAATCCAGGGATATGAACTCGGAATTCCCGGCCCCCCCTTAGTGTCTATGGATTGTCTCGTACCCCGGATTCCCCGCCAGGCTAACTTCCCCGGATCTCCCTTATTATGGGTACGATGTTAGGATCACTGTTATTGGTTGGTTTCCGAGCTCATGGAGAGCTGGCCGTCCTTTATCCCGTGTCGAGTTTGTCACCTGTCAAACTTGATCAGGGACATCCAATTAGAATTTTGTTCGGTTTCGGCTCTATTGGCTTGGGGGATGTAGTAAGCTTCAGAGGATAAGGGCTTAAGCTCCCCATGGCGGGTCGGGTTCTCCGTCAGGAGTTTTGTGGGTGATGTGCATTGAACCCTACAATCAGCAGCTCTCTCCCCGCGCTCTCCAACATCTACGCGGGAGACTACTGAAATATAATCTCAACTACTCCCTTTCCCCAAACAACCAAGAGAGACACAACATGGACTCCACGCTCCAGGTAAAGATTACAGGGCGGGCCGCCTCTCACATCGAGAACGCAGCGTCCGAAAAAGTCCGTCCCTCGGACGTCATGAATGAAGACTCGGTTCAAACCCCCTATCAGCTGGGCTGGAAAACCTTGCTGGCGGTGATAACACTCTCGATGGGAAATGTCTGCGCCGCATTATCGAATACGGTATGTGATACTCCGAACACCCTCCGCGAAGAGACATGAGCTCACCAGCGAACGACCGTCCAGACGAACACGACGATCAAATTCCAGATCGCCACTTTGGCCAAGTCTCCAGCCGATGCAGGTCTGGCTTCGTGGATTGCCAATGGTAACTTCCTTCTCACACTGGCCATGGGTCCAATATTGGTGAGTTCTCCTGTTCCATGCGGGTTGACGTTTGGTTGTTGATATCACCAGGGGTCGCTTGGGGATCGGCTGGGCAAAAAGTGGTTCGTGGTAGGGGGTGCCCTCCTCGGGGTCGTGGGATCCATGATATCCGGGTCCTCCCACAAGATCACCGACGTAATCGGAGGGAATATCCTCACCGGAATTGCTAATGCAGGATGTGTACGTTGTTCCTGTGTGTGGATTGGATTCACGGGACTGGTGTACTGACAAATAAACCATCGAGCAGATCGTGTCCATCTCCTGCATCCAGGAAATCATACCGAATAAGCACCGCCCATGGGCCATGGGGATATCGCAAGCCATGGCCAGCGCTTTCGTCGTGTTGGGCACTTTCACCGCGGCAGCCTTCGTCAAGCATGACGTGGGAGGCGCTGGGGGCTGGCGCTGGGCGTATTACTTCAACGGGATCATCTACGGCCTGACGGCTGTCGCGGTGGGAGTGACCTATTTCCCGCCGCGGCCGTTACTCGGCCGGCATCGAGGGCTGGGCGATATCGTCAAGGGAGTCGACTACGTGGGCATCCTGCTCATGGCAGGGTCTTTCGCCTCCCTGATCATTGGTTTGACCTGGGGTGGGACCAGGTATCCCTGGGACTCGGCGCGAATTGTCGCGACCCTGACTCTCGGATGCGTTGGCCTAGTGGCGTTTGGGATCTACGAAGCCTTCATCGTCCAGGAGGGCATCCTGGACCACCGGCTATTCCAGACTCTCAACTTCCCCATCCTCTTGTTCGTGTGCGCGATTGACGGCATGCTTCTACTGGGAGTCAATGTTGCTTTCTCCCAGGAGGTCTTCGACCTCTTCACTCAGGATGCCGTGGGCATTGCCGTCGTGGTCTCTCCGTATCTCATCCTCTCGACCTTTGGGTGTATTCCAGCAGGGTGGATCATGACCTCGACGAGATCCTACCGAACCTTGCTGGTTGCGGCGTTATTCTGGTGCTCTCTTTTCACAGGTAGGCCCCATTTCCTGTCTGTCACGATGCTACGTCACCTCAATACTCACATGGCGATTAGGATTAATGGGTCTGGTAACCCCCGAGAGGAAATCTTGGGCGTATGCATTTTCGTCACTCTTCGGTGCCGGTACGGCAATCACCACCACCATCCCCAGTAAGTTGGAATGCTGCGTCTCTCAATGTGTATTGTGTAATTGACAAGACTCTCCTCCAGTCACCGCACTCGCTCTATCCGTCCCATCCTTTCTGATCGGCACCGCGGCCACCGTATCCGTCTCGTGTCGGGCACTGGGTGGCATCGTGGGAATCACCATCTTCACGGCAATATACGACAATAAATACGCGTCCTACGTTGGGCCCGAGCTCGCCAGCAACTCCCACGCCCCGGTGGTGGCCGCTGCCAGCGCAAGGGCATGGAAATACGTCTGGATTGCCTTGGCCGGGTTGATTGCGGCAAATGGCGTGGCTGCTTGCTTCTTGCGGAGTGTCGAGGATACGATGACGGACCATGTGGAGTCTGCGTTGGAGGATAGTAAGGAGAGAGAGAAGCAGATGGTGTGATATCTGTCCGGGCATATTCACACACACACACACATACTTCTCGGGCACATATGGTTTTCGCTACGCTCAAAGCTTTAATAGGGATTACTCAGAGAACTAGTAATTATTACATGTGAAGTATAATGCCCCAGATATGTAGCAAATTTTGTCCACACCACCCAAGTACAGCTATCAGGATGGTATCGCGTCCCTTATTTCAAAAAATATTCAAACTTATACGCATTCAAATATACATGCTGGCATTTCTTTCTGCCTTCGCGATCCCCTTGTTCTGTGAAACCCAGGTTCTACTATCTAATACTCGATCTTCAGTGAGCTGGGATGTACTGAATACAGTGGTCTAACTCGGGTAGATCAGAGTATGAACGAGCATCAAGTCAAGCTAGATCAACCATAAAAGGGCTGCCGATGGCAGGGACGCCAATAACAACTTGAACAATGCCAGTTCAACGGCCGGGTGATCAGAGCCCAGACCATGTCGTTGTCTCTTTGACATTGAGTACACCCTCTAGGAGGATATCCTGACTGCTCGATCCCACCAAAACCCGGTATTGCCCCTTTTCAGAGACCCATTCGTGCACCTCCTGATCCCAGTAGGACGTAGTGAATCGATCAAACGGGATCACAACCCTCCGTGTCTCGCCTGGCTGCAGAAACACCTTGCAAAACCCCTTGAGCTCCTTGACGGGCCGCGCAATGGTGGGCGTTTCGGGAGTGATATAAACCTGGACCGTTTCGGCGCCGGCCCGCCGGCCGGAGTTGGAGACACTCAGTGTGACAGAGGAAGCAGTGACGCTGAGGTCGGAGAACGTGAAATTCGTGTACGACAACCCGTGCCTGGGGAAAGTATCAGTATTTGGTTCCATGCGAAGAATCTAGGTTAGGGGGGGGAGCTGACCCGAATGGATAGAGCACCGGCCGTAAGACCTTTTCGTAATATCTGTAGCCGACATAAACGCCCTCGCCATAGGTCACCTGCCCTCGGTCACTCCCGAAATTCAGGTACGTCGGCGTATCCTCGATGCGACGGGGAAAGGAAAGGGGCAGTTTGCCGCTGGGGTTGACCGTGCCAAACAGCACATCCGCCAGCCCGTTGCCCAGCTCGTTGCCGCCGAACCAGACGTGCAAATGCGTCCGGGCTTGTTCGGCCCAGGGGAGCATGTTGAAGGGGCTACCACTCTGGGTCACGAGAATGGTCTCGGGCGCTGCGGCAAGGACCGCGGTAATCAGTCGGGGCAGGCCGGGGGGGAGGTCCATATGCGGGCGATCAAACCCTTCTGATTCAAAGTCCCGGGTCAGTCCGACGCAGAGGATGGTGACGTCCGCCCGCTCAGCGGCCTGGACTGCCCGGGCGATGGCCAGCTCCGGGTCGATGAGCTGGATCATGCCCAGCCGCCCCGCGCCGCCGCCCAGGTTCACTACGCCGGGCTTCACCAGCTTGGACGACGGGCCACTGACGAATTGCACCCGGACCCGGTATACTTGGCCCTGCACCAGATGGACGGTGGCGGTTTCCTCGAGGGTTCCCTTGCCGAAGCAGAAGTTCCCCCCGCGCTGGACCGTGGTGTTTTCGATGATGAGCTTGTCGTCGATGTAGAGATCCGCCGAACCGAAGACCGCGAGACCGAACTCAAAGGGCCCAGTGGCGGGAGCCACCAGATCCGCCTCGATATCCGCGTAGAAGATTTTCTCCAGGTGGGGATGAGAGAACCCCATGAGCTGCCACATGGACTCCTGCATGACGGTCTCATCGATCACGCGGCGGTTGCGGACCGAGGGGGGGTCTCGATAGAAGCGAATTCGCAGTCCGGGCATCCCCTCGGGAGTTCGCACATCGGCGGCCAGTAGCTCGGGGAGGAAAGCGTGCGCCTGCGCCCCCGGCTCATACAGCACCTCGACCTCGTCCGGCAGCTGGTCGACAATGCCCTGGTACGGGGAAACCGTGTAGTACGGCTGGAGGGATGCGGAGCCTCCGCCACAGAAGGCGGCGATTTTCATGTTCGGTCCGATCAACGCGACGCTCTTGCAGCCGTTGGGCGCCAGAGGCAGCTGGTTCGACTCGTTCTTGAGCAGCACCACGCTCTCCGCGGCGAGTCGGCGATTGAGCGTGCGGTCTTCCGGGAGGTCCCGAGTGCTCTCTTCCGGGGCCACCGCCACCTTGTCGGCCCTTTGGACGAACTCGAGGACATTCCGCACGCGCTCGTTGATGGTCGCGCGGGATACATGGCGGCTGGACACTGCCAGCTCTGCCAGGGGCCCTCGTAGCCGGGACGGGCCGGGCATCTCGAGATCCAGGCCTGCATCGATCGCCTCCGTCGTGGAATACGTTCCAAACCTGCCAGAGACCTCCCGTCAGTATTCCACCTCCGGTCCGATCTTGGTCCTCGCCGTCGCCACTCACCAGTCGCTCATGATCAAGCCCTTCCAGCCCCATTCCCGGCGGAGCAGCCCGTCCAGCATGGCTTTACTCTCCGAGACGTGGTGCCCGTTCACCTTGTTGTAGCAGGTCATGACCGCTCCCGGATTCGCGTCGGCAATGGCAATTTGGAAGGGCAGGAGATGGATCTCCCTCAACGCTCGCTCGCTGATCGCCGCATTGACACTGACCCGTTCGGTCTCTTGGTCATTCGCCACGAAATGCTTCACGGTGGAGATCACCCCCGTGGATTGGGCCCCCTGGATGTACGCCGCCGCCAGCTTGCCGGTCGCATATGGATCCTCCGACAGGGACTCGAAGCTCCGGCCGCCCAGGGGCGACCGCTGAATGCACACGGTCGGCCCCAGCCAGCAGTGCGCACCCTTCGCCTTGCATTCTTCGCCGATCAGCACCCCGGCCTCGTAGAGGAGCGCCGGATCCCACGTCGCCGCGAGACCGGTCCCGCAGGGCAGACAGGCGGCTCGGACGCCGTTGAAGAATTTGGTGCCTCGAATACCGTTGGGGCCGTCGCTGAGCCGGATGGGAGGCACGTTGAAGGCGGGGAGTGCGGTGGTATGCCAGAAGTCGGCGCCTAAGGAAATGCAATCCAGGTCAGCCAAGTTCAAAGACTGAGGGGGGGCAGCTAGATCGTCGCACCGCTGAGCAGAGAGACCTTTTCCGCGATCGTCGCGTCCCGTAGGACCGCATCGACATCGAAGCTCGCTGGACGGGAATCCGACATGTTCTCGCGCGCCTCCCTTCGCGATACTTTGGGGTTATGATGGTTATTGTCCCATCAGCCCTCGGTTGCGTGGCGGGTCAGGTATTATACGAGGCTTTGCGCCTGGGTGCGGATCGGGGTCAGGCCCGGACTGCATAGTCGAGGCGCGAACTGATCGGGGGACCTCCCCGACGGAAGGTCAACGAGACAGCGGATGCCCAGGGATGCACCAATCCCAGGAGGTCAAAGTTGGACTTGCGCCAAACCCGAGTGCTGCTAGTCCCATTACTTCGCTGGTTGTGGTCCACTGCTGTCCCGCGTTCCTGGTTGATTATCTCACCACCCCGCGGGCGCCCCAATTCTCGCTCCCGCATCATCGGGGAAAAGGTGAACTTGCGTGCAGATTCGTATGATATACCCCATCCCCGCTGGGAAAATCGGGGAACGAACCGACAATCCTGATGCGGCCTTTCTCGCAAGGTTCGCCAGGCTCTCCCGGCACTTCACCAACCACTCGAGGGGCGGCCGCGGTCGGTGGCTCCCGGCCCAGGAAGCGGGCCCGAACAGCATCCGGGGAAGAGTCCAGCAGCGCCAGGCGACCCCGCAGCCGCCCACGTCCGCCGGTGCGAACGACCATCGCATGTGTGGTCTGCCGGGATAGAAAGACGAGGTGTGACGGCGGCCGGCCGGTGTGCGGGTACTGCGCCAGGACGGGCTCTGCCTGCCAGTACGACGCGGTCGATGCCTCAGCAGACCGGACCCTGTAGGTGTGCCCCCGACAGGACCAACACACCCCCGTGTCGCTAACCACGATCGTGCCTTGGCCGGCAGGTGCCATGATATGGGGGCGCAGATCCTCCAGGCCATTGAGCAGCTCACACAGTTGGTGCAGGCCCAACACGCCCAGCAAGGCGCAGCGGGCGCAGGCAGCAATTGCCAGACACCAACACCAGGCGTGGATCTACAGGACTCTCACCCCAGAGCTGCCCTTGCAGGCTCCCCCCATGCCCTGCAATTTTCAGACGGCCTGGATAGTATATTCAGATGGCGTGTCTTCCCCCCGGGGCTGGGGCCGCTCCCGGTGGACGATGGGAGATCGATTCCCATGCCCGACGAGCTGCCCCTGGTCACCTTGTCGGAGCTCACCAGGCTCCAGATGAACTACCGTCGTGCTGTCCACAGCGTCAACCCGATCCTCGATCTGAACACCCTGGATCACTACGTCACGCACATCTCCGAGAACGGATTCGACTGGACCACGCGGACCTGCCTGGTGGCTCTTGTCTGCGCCATCGGGGCGCTCTGTCAAGAGGAGAGCATCGAGACACCCAACAGCTTTCTCCCAGCGGATCACAACCGAGAGGCCGCGATAGCCTACCGGTTCTGGGCGGTTGCATGCAAGAGACTTGGGTGCGCCATGAGCCAGAACAGTCTGGAGTCGGCGCAGTGTTTGTGCCTCGCTGGGTAAGGATGCCATCCCCCAACACCCTCTGGCAAATTCCGCTGCTTTCGACTGATCCAAGCGTTGTAGGATATGGTTCATGTGCAACCTACAGCCCCTAGATGCCTGGAAGCACTTCACTATGGCGGGGAATTGCTGCTACGCGACAATGCTAGCCAGGTAAGAGGTCTCGAAGGCCCCAAATCTGTGATATCAGCTGGCCAACTTGTTTTTTTTTTTTCTTTTTTTTTGTGTTAGAAATTCTCAGAGTTCCTTGGATCCTCGCCCCGCACAGCCGATCTCACAGGTGATCGAGCATAGCATTTTCTACACCGTATACAAATCAGAGCTGTACGTACAACTTTCGCTTCCGCGTGAACAATGCAATGGGGACGCACAGACAAGAAGGTGGAACGAATTCTAACAACGTCTTGTGGTTTTACCTGTAGCGAGATCCGCTACGAACTAGCCCTCCCCGGATCCGTCCTGGAACATATCGACCACCAACTCGTGTTCCCCTCCCCCCCAACGCCGACTCAGACCCAGCCAGAGACGACCCTCGCAGACGAAACCGTGACCTGGTACTACTACCTCGCCGAGATCGCGGCCCGGCACCTCATCAACAGCATCCTCAAGTTCGGGGCCAAGGTCAGCGAATGCCCGAATGAGCCCCAGGCCCGGGCGTTGCTCCAGAACTACACCCTCTTCGTGTCCCAGCTGGACAACTGGTATCAGTCCCTCCCGGCGGAAATCTCCTTCCCGCCCCCGTCCTCCAGTATCGGGCCCGAGCCAGACACCTTCAAGCGCATCCTTCGGTCCCGGTACCTGGTGATACTCGAGCTGCTCTGTCGACCCTTTGTACGGATCTGCCTGAATTACACGCTCGGTCTGCCCGAGGCGTTGATCGATGAGATCGCCGCCGTCGCTTCCCGCGGTCTCCAGTGCTGCGCCTGGCGGCTGCAGGCCGTCCGCCTGGTCAATCGGTTTGATCACGGCGTGTGGATATGGGTCCGAAATAGCACTGCATGTTCGATGATCCTCATTGGGGCCGCTCGACGGTTCCTGTTCCCGTCGCTCAATTCGGCGTCCCGCTTGTGGATGCCGGAGAACTGGCGCGACGCTATCATATCCTTTTTGAACGGACTGGAGATGTTTTCCCAGGACTCGCGAGGTGGCGTCATGGAGTGCTACAAGCTGATCTGCTCGAGTCTCGAGGACCTTGGGGATGCCGCCGGCTGAAGGGACTCCCCTTCAGTCAATTAAAACCTAGCTACTTAGTAAGGGGACCGACTATGGAAGTGCTCCTTGAACCAAAAAAAAAAAAAAAAAAAAACCAGTTCACTACCTAGTACCACACTACTAATATATATATCAAAGCCTTTCCATAAACAAGGACCTTCCCTCTTAGCCTCGTCTAATTTGCAAATGGAAACACCAGTCACATGGGCTCAATTACCCTGCGTTGCGGGCACTTGGTCCAGGAACCCACACCGGTCCTCAACTCTCCCCTTGAGCCTTGATCAACCGCTGGGTGGCTGTCTCCGTCTTCGAGAAATTCCAAGGTTTAATCTTGCGTTCAAAGAGCTCATCCATCTCAGCCGCGGAGCGCCTTCAATCATCAGTGTTAGCACCGTGTACTCCTGTTCGACAACATGTAAATAAAGTAAAAGATATATAACGTACCCTTTGGTTTCTGGCAGCAGAAGCCATGTGCCAATCAGAAATGGAAGGCCCACCCCAGCGTAGAACCAGCCCGTCTTGAACCCCCAGTTCCACTTATTGGCATTCACCATGTAAGGGGTCAGGATGTTCATCACAACCCCGGCGACGCAGGTACAAGCGGCGCCGAAGCCCGCCGTGTAAGGCCGCAGGCGCAATGCTGATGTCTCGGCGATGTAACCCCAGCCGGCTGCTCCATTCGCAATCATCCCGACGTCTATATTCAGGGTCCTGAGTTAGCAAAAGGGAAGCGAAGGTCGTCAACGGAAGGAAGTGAAGGGCAGGGCAGGGCAGTGTAGCGCATACTCCAGAGGCAAACAAATAGCACGAATAAATTATCCGTGACGGTCGTTTTGGGCACAAGACCCAGGATTCCGATCACCACGCAGCACGTCCATGTGGTGCTGGTGGCATAGCAGGCGATCCGCCGCCGCCCGACGCGGTCGGAAAAGAGGACAACCAGGGTCAAAACAGTGATGTTGATCCCGGAGGTGATGCACTTGATCGTGAAGGGATCGGCGAGCCCAGCCTGTTGGAAGAAGTAGGTCCCGAATGTGGTGAACAGAGTGAGGCCGATGAATTGCTGCGTCAGATTCGGCCAGAGGGAAATCGCGGTGCGAAGGCCGTTGGTTCCCCCGAAGATACTGTACCATCGCTCTCGCTTCTGCTCCTCGGCCACTTGCTTTTCATGTTGGATGGCGAGCACCAGGAGCTGGTACTGCTGGTCCAGGTTGTAGTCCTCCACCCCGCGATTGAGGGTCAGCAGGGCTCGCTTGGCCCGCTCGCTGTCGCCGCGCGTGGCACACCAGACCGGAGACTCCGGGAGGAACACGTAGATGATGGCCATGATCCCGATCTGGGCCCACTGCGTATATACTGGGATCAGCCACGTGGTGGGGTGGTGGCGGCTCATCGTCTGGAGAGCTATGTACGCGAAGAAGGACCCCAAGGACCACCAGAGGCTGTAGCACATCAAAAGACCGCCGCGGATGCGAATCGGTGCGCATTCCGAGATGTAGACGGGCAGGGTCGATTGGAGGCAGCCGACGCCCACCCCGGCTAACAGCTTGGCGATGAGCCAGACCTGCCATGACCTCGCCAGGGTCTCCGCCAAAACACTCGACGCGAGGATGACCCAGTAGGTATACATTGCGATCTTCCGGCCACATCGGCTCGACAGGAACGGGATTGTCACCATGCCTATGATCTGGCCAACGGACATGATGGAACTCCAGCCGGCCAGAATTGGGGAGGCCAGGTATGGGTTCCCTTGGGCGTCGATCTCGGTGGCGAATTGTTGCACAAAGCCTTTGTTGGCTATAATGCTCCCGTTGATTCTGTACATGACGCGCTGTTAGTCCTCTGTTTGATTGAGGGCACGACGGAGACACAGGTTGAAAGAATGGGCATACCCAATCTGATAGCCATCAGTAGCAGCGCTGAAGGCGGCAGCGAAGCAAGCGGCGGTGGCGACCTTGAATCTCTTGACAGTCTCCCACAGAGACAAGCCCTCGTACCCCGAAATCCCCTGACCTTTGGCCGCGGCATCAGCGGCTGCTTCGCTCGGCTTCATGGAGTGCTCGACATGCTCCTCTGGGAGCGCCTTGGCAACCTCGAGATGCTCAGGCTGGACCTTTGACTTGACTGAATCCATTTGGCTCTGACAGACGGGGTGGTATTGAGTTCGCTGCTTGGTGAGAAAGGATACCCAGTGACCTCGGGGCTCGATGCACCGCTTTATATATCTGTTGCAGTGTCAGGCCAGGTCAGGTCAGCCCGGCGGGGTTTTAGGTTTTGGTCTGTTTCCCCACGGGGTTCATTCAGACGCCACGGGGCTCTAGATTCTGAGGAGATGTATTGCCCCTTGTCCGTTGCTCTTCCCGGGTGGGCTGGAATCGGGGGGTGTGCACAAAACGGAGTTGTCTTGGTGAGCCCATTCACTACCGGAATGGAAACGATAGACGATTATTTCCCCCTGTCCTTGTCATATGATTGTTTCTCCGGTCTAAAAAGTCCCGGGGCTCATCGATAGCCTTCGCGGCGGCGTGGACATGCCTACACTGTTTCTGGGCTTGTTCCGAGGCTCATGGCCAGGCGCCGGTTGAGTTCCTGCGAAGTTTGTGGAAAGAAGGCAAAACCTGATGGAGTGGATCTCAAAGTTAGCCCTCCACCATCGGGAAGCTCCCCCGACGCATTGCCGCACAGGCAGTCTCCAAGGCGCTCGGCAATCGTGATCGGGGCACTCCCCCGATAATACGATTAACGGGGTATCCACGACTCCTCCTCGGTCACTGGGCCCAGGCTGAAACCACTACACAACGCTTTTCGCTGTTCATGATGGCGATCGGGGTATCGTCCGCCGAGGTGGACTATCCACACAACTTGTCAACTGCTGAAGGCTCGCATCCATTAGCCACGGAATCAGCGCTCGGTGCGACCATGGCGTCGCCACTGGTGATCTAGAGACCGGTCATACCGGTGTGCATTGGGCCCACGACCCCATACCCGTGACACCACGTGTGCAACGCTCTCGTGATAGCAATCTGCAACAACAACAAGTGCATTGACCTTCTTGAGGAATACTGGGGTAGGATAATAGAAAGTGAAAAGGCCGAGTGGTGAAATATTTCGAGGTTAATGACGCCGGCACTAGATAATTAAAAGCTTCACATGTATTCAAGCCAATTCAAAGCACTGCATAGCCGGCTTATCCTCCATGGTTCAGGAGGCAAACACTATACACGTTGGCCTCCGACACGCCTGGGAACTGGCCGATGTCCTCAGAGACTTCAGCAGTGGAACTACGGACATTTCGCACTTCCTACATTTCAACATTGCATCTCTTCCTTCTTCGGTTCAACCTGCCCACGAAGAGGGTTGCCCTAGTATTTAATATAATACCCTAGGTAGAAATAAAACTTGTCTAATCCGAGATGGGAAATAAAATTGTTCTCACGTGCAAATATGTACGAGATAGGGAAGGGAAAAGACATAGAACCCAAGAAAAAAAAACTACAACTAATTTACATAACTTTCTTCCACTTCCACAGGGATGTAGAGTTACAATATGACTTTAAACCAGTCATTCCCCACTCCCGTCCAATACCGCTCCATTTGGTACCTCCAAAAGGGATGTCTGGAGCAACATCAAAGTGAGAGTTGATCCAAACACTCCCAGCTGAGAGGCATCTGGCCATCTTTTCAGCTCGATCCAAGTCCTTGCTCCAAACAGAAGCGCCTAGCCCAGCCTTGCTGTCATTTGCACGTCGAAGAACCTCTTCCTCGTCTGACCACTTAAGCATTGGTATAATTGGCCCGAAAGGCTCCTCCACTACGATGCGAGAGCTATCAGGTGGGTTGTCGATGATTGCAGGAGTAACAAAGTAACCCTTGGAGTCCTTGATCACCTGACCTTCCAGTGCCTGGGTCCAGTTACACTTTTGAATGTCATCATAGAGATCCTTGACCTTTGCATATCTAGGGTTGGGTTAGTCCTGACAGGTCAAAAAAAAAACCCCCCCAACGTTTGGCATGGCAATTGATAGCTTACTGCATAGCATTTTGAACAGGACCCACAAGAACTTCAGGTGCAAACCCATCTCCAGTCTTGATAGTAGACTTGGCAAAAGTGACCATGGCATCACGGAACTCATCATAGATCTTTTCATGGACATACAGCCTTTTGATTAGCATGCAGATTTGACCTGAGTTGAGGAATGCAAGAGTTGCAACTTTGGGAACAATAGCATCAATATCAACATCTTCACAGATAATAGCTGGATCGTTGCCCCCCAGCTCCAGTGTAACATGCTTAAGTGTTTTGGCGCAGCTCTGCATGACAAGCTTACCTGTCTCACTGGAGCCTGTAAATGTCACTTTATCAATATCAGGATGTTCTGTGAGCATAGGGCCAAGGTCATCCCCACCACTGAGAACCTGAAAAACGCCTGGCGGAAAGATTGACATGCCAATCTCACCTAGCTTTAGGTCACAATATGGTGTGAAAGGAGATGGCTTTATGATAATTGTATTCCCAGTAATAAGAGCTGGGCCAACTTTACCAAGCCCTAGCAGTACTGGCCAATTCCAAGGGACAATTCCACAACATACTCCAAGTGGATTATATGTTTGAGTAATAGTGCATTCCTCACTGTCCCTAAGAATCTCATCCTTCACCTCCATAGTAGCAAAAGTCCGCAGCCACTGGATTGACATGTCAAACTCCCTCTTCGCAAGTCCAAGTGGTTTTCCTTGTTCAAGAACAAGTAGTTTCTCCAGTGGCTCCCGATGGGCCTCCACTGCATCTGCATAGGCAACCAGAAGCCGCGCCCTTTCTGCAAATGGAACCTTAGACCAGCTTTCAAAGGCCTTGCGGGCATACTTCACAGCCGAGTCCACATCTGCTTTTGTCGCGCAAGGAACTTCATACAATGCTTCAGCAGTAGAGGGATTTATTGAGCAACGTGTCACTGATGTCGGAACAAACTCATTGTTGATGATATTGCCTGGGTAGACCTTGATTGATTATTTAGCGTCGAGATGAAAATGATATTGAACAAAGAAAACAAGAACAGCAAAACTGAACTGGCGACTGACCGACGTATCAAATTGGGGAGCCATGGTAGTAGAATATCAAGGCAAAACTCTTGTCGTGTAGTCTAAAGTTGTCTTCAATAGGGTAAATGTACAATTCTATGAACAATTGCAGAGGGGTGAGGGGCTTATTATAGGATGGAGGGGTGGCGAAATATGTTATCTCGACTTTTAGAAAGTCGTGTTGTTTCAGTCTGATTCTGACTTGGGGGGGATCCGAAAAGCGGGGAAGCTTCCCTCAAAACAAAATGCTGATAAGGCTTCCTAATGAATGGATTTCTCTCCGGCTAATTCGACCTACTGACTGACTGGATTTCCTGGGATTGACTAAGGAAAGCTTTCCCTCGTCCCCAAGGAAGCGCCTGTACATGTTTGTCGAGTTTAAATTAGCTTACCTTGGTCCTAGTCAAGATGTATCTCGAGATATCATTGGATAGGGTCCTGCAAAATCATTTAGGTATAGTAAGTATTATTGGGTAAGGCCGGAATGCTGGCCGCGCTAATATGATCAGACAAGTTAATACTATCATCATCCCGTTCCAGCAGACTTGACTCGCTGTAGCCTCATTAACACATTACTGCACGCGGCTTCAGGAGTTCGGGTTAACACGTATCAAAAATTAGCAAAGCCATTGGCATCCTTAGGTCTACTTGATCCGAAATCGGATGTCGGAAGGCGGATAGTGGAAGGCGGGTGGCGGATGGTGGAGGGTAATAACGTTGAAGAAAGCCTGCAGTTCATACTGCCTTCGATGTTCGCATCAAGCAGGACTAGCCTCATGAAGGGTCATAATCAGTAGACTGGTGAGGGATGCGTAATTTAGCAAGATATCATACTCGGAGTCACTGACTTACGCGGTCACTTGGTACCCGGGATTTCTTATCCCTCCTAACTTTGGTCATCAGATAATACTTTTTCCCTCTTGGGTATAATTTAGAGCAACTTTTGTATGCGAATTTATCTACCTCTTAATAAAAAAGTGTAATTTTCGCCATATCAAGAAAACCATTACAGATTGGATGTAGTAGTGACTCGAACACCACATGTACCGAATGCGGCAATTAAGCTAGCAGAACCTCGAAGCAAGGGAGATAAGGAGTAGTTTCATACATGCCACTGAAAATACGGTATCAAGAGTTTGGTTGTAGACGAGGTCTGTGAGTTGGAAATATCCTAAGGTTTTCAGTAGACAAAGCGTAGGGCATCAGCTCCTGTGCAAAACAGATAACATAGCCCTTGATTCTTCACATGAGCTCTTATGTGGTTCCCATTGCACTACATCTAAAGAGACGGTAGTCCGGAGAAGCACTCCAAAACGGTCCATGGAGAATGAAGCGGATCGGGTGGCTGGTGGATGCGCCCTCTCTCTAGTACGTCCACTATGGAGAATGGGTAGAATATAAAAGAACACTTATTTGCTAGTTTGGCCTTAGTTTACCATCTAATTCTTCATGCTCAAACCAAGCCGAGTATAGCTTTACGACATGAGCTTATTTGAAATTTATTCTACAACTAAAGCACGTATGGTACACGGGGCTAATCTTCAGGGGTTTTACTTGGTGGTGAGTCCACGAGGGTCTAGGAAAGTCTCCAACGTTAAGCTAAGGATACAAGCAAGCTATTTTTGATTGAGGATAAGCATTGCTAGTATTTCAAGGAGTCATCAATTCAATACCAAACTCGTCGTAGATGCCCACACTCACGGGCTAATCGCCCAAATATATATAAATAAAAATAGATTAATAATAGATTATTAAAAATACCACCCGCAATAATTATCAAGCAAACTTGATTTCATGTATACTGCACGAAGCTCCCGGGCGCACAAGTAGAGAAAAAAAGATAAACCATCAAAGCCTAATAAAGTCTTATCCAACCTAACTCAACACTCATTCAACCTAATCTTAAACTCATCTCATGTACTTATTTCGGATGTGGCCTTGCGTAGTGTCCATTTTGATAGGAAGGTACTTAGCTCGCCTCGGTTTGTTGATCTCACCTATGAAGGATTGGCAAAGGACGCAAGGGGTTCGGACTGTCTCAGAGAGCGCCTATGAAATGATATATTGCACATGATAACAACCAATCAACAGATGGCAATACACAAACGGAATCCCGCTGTATGATACCTACCCTGAGATATGCAGCTCTCATTCATACCTGTCGAGAAACTAGAGGAGATATAGAGGCTCGTGCTCCGACCATGCCTTTCACCCGCTTGATACTGATGATAAAGTCTTTTATATGGGCTTCAGCAAGAGCACAAATGCGTTCCCTATAAAGAGGACAATATCTCATCCAGTCACTTCTGAGTTTCATGCTCCTCCCCTCTAGTGAATTCCAGCTATGTACCAACCCTTCACCTCAGTTTGTGTGTTCACCGTTACCCTAGCCAGCTTCGGCGGGGCCAGGGCTGCAGGCGGACTATAGGTTAATCTGTCGTATGGACGATATTTCAGGAAAACTATTAATATCAACTACGGCGACGCCAAGACGATCTCTGTGTACAATTACTTGAGAATCCCATTTGCTGGGTCACCACCAGTATGATTTTCTCCACCCAGTGATCCCACTCCCTGGAATACGACCCTTAATGCCACCACATTCAAAGCAGCATGTATCCAATCAGTTCCTGGTCTCCTTTATCCTAATGCGTTGAGCCTCAATTAGGCGAGAATCAAGGTTAATATTTACAATTTAGACGATTTCTTCCTTAACCGAGATCATCCGATAGAGAGTGAGGACTGTCTTTACTTGAAGGTCTTTGCACCAGTAAAGTCATCTGAGAATGGGAACCTGCCTCTAATGTTTTGGGATCTACGGTGGTAATTTACAGTTGGGATTGACGACTCTGCAGTAGGGTGCATCCGCCCTGGTAGGCAATGAGGATGTGATTGTGGTGGTCCCAAATTTTAGGACGAATGGTATGTCTACATTCGGCTAATTATTGGCGGAGCTTGGAACCCCAACTGACCTCATTGTTCTAGTATTTGGATTCCCTAACGCACTAGGGTTGAACACTGGCGAGGAAAACCTAAGGTTCCTAGACTAGAGGAAAGCTTCTATCATGGACGGTCGACAATATCGCAGTATTTGGACGCGATCCATCTCAGATTACGGTTTTGGTCAATGATGGTGAAAAAAAATGAAAAGACGGACATACAACAGTCAGGATTCGCATGTGGTCACCCACCATACTACTAACTGACCGGCAAGTGGCTTGAGTACGGCTGAGCGGACGGGAAGCCCTATTTTCCACTTCCTGTGGTCGTATGTGCTTATCTCGACAAGAAAGAAGCATATATAGTACACTAGTACCTAGTAAGTATATGGCTGTAGACCATCATGGATTGGTTGAGAAAATGGGTTCCCTGACAGGTGAGGCTAATATGAGCTCTTAGCAAAAACACGCACACACCAGCACTGCCAATTCTAAGGCCAGCGGCATTCTACCACCCGTCCGCAATAGCAGTCATGCTTTGACATCTTTAAATGGCAAACTCGCTGGTAATTTCTATATCCTGGAGAGTCTCACCGGAGATTTCCTGCCTGGCATCTTTATGCTCATAGTCTAGATAGAACTAGGAGAGCTTGTCTTCTCATATCATTTTTGCACTTGAAGGGTGTACCCCGCAGAACTTGCTTCTTCCCCCCCTTTTCTTTCACTGAACTCATTTCGACTTTCGGAATATACCTACGCCATATCCTTTTCTAATTTCATTGCGTTTGGCTATGACTCACTCCCCCCTACAGTGTCGTTGATGGCTAAGGAGCCTTCGATGTTCGAGTTCAGCATGTCCACTAGCATCTGCTCGAGGCCTCCTCAGGCCCACGAATTGCTTTCATTAAACGTTACACAATCCAATGACAAAACAGCGGCAGCGCTTTCCCACATGCCAGCTAATGTTACCGAGCATTGCATGTTACATTTGGATATCTGGTCTAAACCGGAAGGGAACAAATATGCATGGGCTTCTTTTGTGACGATCTCATGGACCGAGCGACGGGCAAAATAGGACCAAGAATACGCATCTTATAGGCCCGAAGTCCTTAGCCCGTGATGAAGTTTTTGATATGCATGCATGTCTATATCCATTGCGGAATCTTTACTCGGTTACCCTGTATTATGTGCAGCAAGGTTGTTGGTCCCCTTGTCAGTTCCATGGCATCATGCATCCCTGGCCAGACGCTTTAAAATACCTTCTTTGCATATTCGGCTTACCCGTCGATAGAGCCATTGTCCCTTGCATGTTCGCAGCTATGAGTGGGCAGAGCGAGTGACTAGCTGATCCTGGTCTTTCTCCCCAGGTGTCTCAAGCTTATCTAATGTTGGCGATTTTCTCGATTCCCAAAGAGACGGCCAGGCAATGGACAAGGCCATGAAGCAGGCAGTCTGATCCTTACCCCGCTTTGTCTGAATAGAGGTAATGCAACGATCAGCTGTCAGATCCTGTTTCAATCCACTGATGGACACCGTTCGTAAGGACCCCTCATTCCTGAGGAGCAGCTTTAGTGGGAAACCCACCCCCAGCTCTGTACCTACCTAGGTACCACCAAAAGCGTACCTAAAGAGGTCGTGGTTTTGTTCATCATTCCCTGATTCGGCATAACAAATGGCATATTCTGATCCTTAGTGCTCCTCTTGGCTACATTTAGACCTCCCGAACAGGCGCTAATGCACGTTCTGAAAAGCAGTGAGCTCTGGAGCCACAGCTGTCATTATTGAGGCTGGCTGAATTGAAGGAATGGGATATCAGTAATTTCATGCAATGTTTCCCCTCTTTTACCATTCTCTGGCAGCTTCGGCCTTGACCTTCCTTCACGGGTTGTGTAAGCTTGCTATTGGTATCTAGGTAAGATCTGAGGAAGGGATGTCAGCAGAAACCCTCTCTCTGCATCCGGAGTAGGATTGGAATTCGAACTACGCTAAACTTTCACCGACGCTTTTCCTATGAATGTTCACACACAATGACTTTGCGCAACCTGATATCAAAGGCCCATAAGCATAAAGTGGAATCTTGAACACCGCAGATCCGGTGATTCCGCAGAAACAACACCTGGATACGAACCGGTGTGTTCCTTCCCTCAGCTCAGCCAGCCTCGTGGCGGCGTGTGGCTGACTGTTCGTCAAAGGAACGCACGGTCAGTGGACCTTCTAATTGGTAGATCATTTGGGCCCCTGTCATTGATCGACAAGTTCTTCGGGATGTCACTCCACTAGTTCATCTGATTGATTAATTCATTCCAACCTAATATAGCGTCCCGAGGTGTACCCCATGGCTAGTTAGCGGCCAACACATCTCCAGTCCTCAGCACACATCAACAACCCCGCCCTGCAGAGTGAATGAGCGAAAGCCACTTGAAGCTGACAATATGGTGGTTTGTATGAGCCTTCAAGAGATATAAAAGGAATGTCTCAACCTCCTTCACTCCCATGTTGAGAAGCAGGTCCATCGCTCATTGCACTCGCCCAAAAATCACCCAGAATAGTTTGAACCATGCAAGGCCTTGTCTTTTTTCTTTTCTCTTGTTTCATTGTTGTAAATGGTGCACCGGTGGTGGAAGACTTGCTTGATCTTCCATTCCCCTTCCCATGGTGTGCCTCTACTACGACCCTCACCATATCAGGGACCTTTACGGTTACCTCGACAAGCACTGTGACTTCAGTATGACCCCAAACTTATCCCAAAGGTATAATCACTAATCACTCTATAGGCCACCAAAGTGGTTACTGTGACAGGACTTCCTCAGGTATGTTAATGAAGCCCTCAGCTTTTTTAAGATTGAGAATTAATCTGATTATAGGTGTCCATCACGACTGTCAGCACTACTTCTTACTCCCCCACTGATATCAGCTGTATCAAAACTGCCACAACCATTGCCCCCTATCCTGCTCCGCTGATTACATTGGCACCACGCGCACCTGAACCCGTAGTCGCCGTGCCGACTGATTGCACGCCTATAACCATTATCCCTCCCGTGATCACAGGCAAGCCCTGTACACGGCTAGCAGGAGATTTTGGAATCGTGTAAGTGCAGCGCTACACTCCTTTCTCTTCTTCTCACTCACAATAGCCCTTTAGTACCGACACGGTGACCGTGACTACATCCACTGTATCCACAACCACCACCACTCCAGTCAAGGTCATCACCAAGACCAAAACGTATATCTTACCTACCCCTACCGCCTACACAGGTAACTTCCCCCGCTCCCTTCTACCCTCGAAACACCCTATATTGACCTACCTATAGGAGTAAACTACTACCAATACCTCAACGACTACGTCTACCCCTACGGCCAAGGCGGCTGCGCAAACTGCGGCTACGGCGGCGGCGGCTACGACACCGCCGACTGGAACGGCAACCTGAGCTACTACACCAGCGGCACCACGCAGAACATCAACTTCGAATCCCAGAACTACCTCGACTGGTCCACCATCTACTGTCAACTGCCCGGCCAGGCCTCCGCGACGGACTGCAACCAGTGGACGGTGGTCTTCCAGGGTTTCCTCCATGCCACGCAGACGGGCACGTACACGGTCAGTACGAGCGGCGAGGACAACGCGTTGTTCTTCTGGGGTGGGGAGAAGGCGTATACGGACTACGCGAACGGGAACGTCGATGGCGGGTCGAGTTATACCCAGCCGGCGGGCCTGCCGGGTTCGTTTGCGTATGAGCTTGTGGCTGGGGAGTTCTTGCCTGTGACGTTTATTTTTGTGAATGGGTATGGGCCGGCTAGGAGTCGGGTGAGTATTGCCAGTCCGAATGGGACTACGTATCCCCAGGATTTGGATTTGTTTGTGCCGCCTTGTCCGGATAGTCCGTTTGTGCCGTAGGGGTGGGCACTACCGTTTTGGATGGGGCGGGTGTGTTTTCTAGGATAGGGCGCGTGAGGTATTTGTCTTGTTCTACTAAAGAGCAAGGGAGATGATAGCAAGCAGGGTAGGGGATGGATTGGTGGAGCGGGGTAATGACTGATAATGGACTAGATTCATCAATCTATCTCCCTATATTTTTTCCTAATATCAGCAAAATTCAGTCTTTACTCTAGGATAAAAATAAGTACCAAGATTATACTTTCTTCGAGACCCGAGATATAATAAACTCGTTCGGCTAGGATGGAGTCAGGGTTTGTGCGCTCACGAGAATAACCAATAAGATTTGTCAACATAGTAAAATCTGGTCCCAAAATGCTTCCATCTATGGGGCTGTGGCGCAATTGGTAGCGCGTACGACTCCAGATCGTAAGGTTATCTGATCGAGACAGGTCAGCCTCATTCTTTTTATAGCGGGATGGGAGCCGCCATCCTTTTTTTGGGATAGAGAGTAGAGAGTGAGGCTGCTTTTCAAATCACATAGATGAAGACATGCGTAAATTCTGATTCTAGCTTAACAGCTAACAACCTAAAAGCCTCTCTCTGCCTACAGGTGGGAAATCTAGCATGCTAACTTATTAGTACTTTATTCAACAACAGAATATTTTTCAGAATTAATAACAATATTAGTGGCTAAACAGGTCTGATCTTCATCTCCCCCCACCGCAACGGAACATACAACAAACACGCTACCACAAGCGCCACCTCAAACCCAATATCGCCCGTCGTCTCCGCAATCGGCCCCGTATACCACACCTGTCCCATACAGGGCACGATGAGCCCAAACGACAACCCCATCGCCAACAACGCCGACACTCCACTAGGCAACTGCTTCGGACGATTCCAACTGGCCACGTCGTAGCGGGTACAGTCTGCGCCCCGGAAGACGAAATGCTCCATCGCGACGACCGACACGTACCCGGCGGACCAGTACGCGATCACGTACAGAAAGTTCTCGAGATTCTCGAAGAAGGATTTGGCCGCTTCGACGGACACGGGGATGAGGACGGCGGTGTAAATGATAGAGAAGACGAAGCGGGGCACGCGGATGAAGATGGGGAGGAGGAGTTGGAAGTTCAGTGAGACGGAGTACATGGATGCGGAGAGGTTACCGAGGAGGGAGAAGGCGAGAATCACCGCGATGAATTTGCCGAAGCCGTGGGCTGGTTGCAGCATGGCTTCGAGGACGCCGCCGACGCCGTAGGTGCTGTAGCCGGCGGCCCAGGTGGCGACGTTGGGGGTTGCGGCGCCGATGGCGGCGCCGAGCACCATGAGCGGCACGGTGGGCAGGAAGAGGCCCAGGTAGGTATAGGTGAAGATGCGAAGGGTGGAGACGCTGGTGTCGCAGTAGACGCTGAAGTCGGAGGCCATGGCCTGGTTATTGTTAGTGGTGGTGCTATCAGAAGATGGGTGGGGTGAGACGTACGGCCCATGGGATGAGGAAGCCGGCGATAACGCCTCCGAAGGAGATGACCGTGGCTGCTGTCGGGGCCTCCGTTGGGGTTTGCTCGGAGAGATGGTGGCCTCCCACGCCGGTGGCAATGACAATGGCGATCAGGGCAAAGAGCCAGCAGTAGCGCTCGTACTGGTGCAGGAACTTATATCCGCCGAAGGAAACGACCATCCCGCAGAGGCCGATGATGGCGATGCCAGCGGTGTCGTCGATGTTGCCCCCGGAAACCGCAGCCAGGGTTGAGCCCCCGAGGACGGCAGAGATGATGCCGAATCCCGCGATGGTGCAGAGGTTGAGCGCGACAATGAGTGAGATGATATAGTACCTATTTACTTAGCATGTACAGTCCTGTGATTGGGCGGGTTGACATACCCGAATGTGAACCGGCCGTGAAGCATCTGCCGCAACCCGGTTCTCGAGCCAAACGTACTGAAATATGCTGGAGGGATGGTGCACAGCATATTGAAGAAGAGGATGACCAGTGAGGAGTCACGTAGGCTCATGCCAAATACAAACGTGCCTACCATACCAGTAATTATTCTAGATCTTCATCAGTTTTGCTCGGTCTAAAGGGATGAACGACATACGGAAGGAGATTGGTGCTCATGGTAAACCACACAAAGAAGACATTAATGAACCTCTTGTCCGTCCGTTCCTCCAGTGGCACAGGAGTGACTCCCCGCAGTTCGATACCCCAGTTGGAGATCTTGGAGAGCCATCTTTCTGGCACTCTGGGGAACTTGGAGGGTTGGGATTCGGCGGTGGCAATGTCCACGGGAGGAGATTTATCGGACTCCATTACATTTGATGAGGGTTGTGTCATGAGAAGGGCATAGAGAGATGAATGCACAAGTTTTGTGTTCTTCCAGATATATTTTAAAGTAAATAACGAAGGATGATACCCCGAGTAAAAGCGTGAGTCAAGGGGAAGAGGGGCGAAAAATAGATAGACTTTTTGATAAGGCTCTTTTTTTTCAACGCCGAACGCCGATCCAAAATAAAGATTTTTAAGCTACAAGAACAACGCTGATTGGTTGGCTCTCCGAGTCCCCGCAATCTACCCGAATCTGACAGTGCCTCGGCCAATCACATCAGGTCTCTTGATGGTGCATGCAACCCCCACATCCCGAATCGGACAATGCTTGAACATTCCGAAGTTGTGACTTGTCAGCTGCAGCAACACATGGCGCTATTCTACCTTGAACTGTACATGAGTAGGATGGCTCACTATATATTGCACAACCAGCACCTCTCTAACTAGTCGAACCTTTTAGAACCGACTTTGTATGTTACTAACTGTATTGCAACCTACGGAGAAAATATATATTCTGAACCAGTGTCTAGAAAAGAGTAGGTGGTTGGGCTAAAGATCTGTGATTTATATACATATCTAGTATCTAACACGGTCTACTATGTAAACAAAGTCATGTTGGCCAATGATATCCATCATGACAAGATGCAACGGTGTGAGACACTTTATCCTGCTTCCAGCTCTGCAGCTGACCTCAGCTCGACCATTCCTGTTTCCTTCTCAACATAGACCCTCTGATCTTCCTAATACTACCAGCCCTCAGATTCTTCATATTCTACTTACTCTATACTAGACGACTTCATGCCCAGCCCCCCAGGGAACCCATGTTAGGGCACCTTCGGGTTATCCCCAAATCACATCCCGAGAATCAGCATGCAAAATAGAGCAAGAGGTTAGTATTCTGACCCGGACTAATTTGACCCTGATCGGTATATTCCTGTTAGTCAGGGGAGCCACTTCCTGAGGGCCCGTTCGGGTTTGGGCGTAGTATGTATCCCGAGCGGGATTTGGCGCTTGCCGGAGTGTACATGTCGGAGTTTATGCGGGGTTATTGGAGGGGGGTGTGATTTAATATATCATGCAAAGTTGGGCTCGTGGAGGTCAGTGGTTGGTGTGTGCTTAATCCAAGGTGGGCTTTGACTTAATCCCGAGATCAATATTGACCCCGTGTTTCCCTAGCAGTAGAGTATGTTGACTTGTGGTTATCTCTCGTTGCAATGGAGAAGAATCGATAACATGGCATCAGGCATCAGTTTGCATTATTCATCAAAAACCACAAAATACAACTAGAACAGAAATGAAGTACAAAAAACAGCCGAGTGAAGGATCCATTGGTGAGGCAAAATTCCTATACGAGTCCAGATCGCCGACGAGATGTACTCTTTCCTAAGCTTTTGCGCACAGGTCTCGAGGGGTTAGGCAGATCCTTCAGCCCTTTCCCATCAGGGCGGAGTCTTTCATGTGGCTGACAGACCTCTTTCAGGGCCCTCTGCACCGCTTCCTCGCTCAGAACCCATTTTTTAGTTTTTTCATTGTACTCGTACTTGCCTTCCTGCTGCCGCATCCAGCTCATCCACTTCTCTATCACCTGTTGGGCCACCTGGTGGTCTATCTCAAACCACTCGATATGATTCCCATTACAACCAGTACAGTTGACATTCTTCCGACGGTAATCCTTCAGCTCAGCCTGGACCAGTTTTTCCACCCGCCCGTAGTTCCACACGCGTTTTACCGCGTGCTTCTCCGTCGGATAGCGCCCATCTAAGTCTGGAGTGCACTTGGCCCATTTACCCCATCGTTCCTCAACATCCACCGCGCACCCAATCTTGACAAAGCCGAAATCTCCTGTGTTCCAATACATGTAGATAAATCCTTCTGTGTTGAGTGCCTTAGGAGAAACCGGGTGCCGGAGAACCTTCTCGAGAAGATCTTTGACCTCTCCTTCGTGGCTGATGGGGAGATATTTCTTGAACGTCCCATGTCGAGTCGTGTACGGTACTAGGTTCAGTGGGGGCTTCTTCAGGGCGTTGAGCCAATCAGTCAGCCAATAGAGACGACGGGGGTCTACTGTCTGTGGCGTCTCCTCCCATTGTTTGAAGATCTGTCCCCAGAACTTGAGTCCTTGTATTGCCGCTTCCCTATCCCCTGCACAGAAATTCAGTGAATTGACCAATCTTTCAATATATGGAGCTGCTGCGCTGGGGTTGCAGGTCATCAACAGATCTAAGTTCTGCTTTATGACCCCTATATCATCTGGGCGCCTTCGAGCCCTACATCTCCTACCCAAGGCTGGTTTCCAGCCAGGACATTGAATTGAGTCGTCTTCCAGGTAAGACTGCAATTGGCGGGGTAGAATTGTTTCTAACGAATTCCGGAGCGCGATATCATCCAGGCCTTCTATCCCTGGGACTTCCAGAGAAATGCCCTCGATGGCCGGTATATCGACTTTTGAATATGAGCCGGGTTCGCCTTTTGCATTATCATCTCCTGTGGACCTCCGGTTTTGTCCCGATATTATGAATTCGATGTCGGTATCTTGCAGGCCACCCCCCTCAAGCGAAGAAGACTCCTTCTTTACGGTTGCTAATTCCCCGGTTTCCGAGGGCATTCCGAATTTAAAGTCCATTTTCGGCTGTTGATTGAAGGTCCCTGGTACACTACCACTATCACTCGTGGGCGGTTTCTTTGTTTCGGGGGCTGTGAAATCGAACTTGAGATCGCTCTTGAATGGTCGGCCCCAGTCGATATGCTTAAGCTCTGTCTTCACGGTGACTGGTGTACGTCTCTCTAAAGATGAACTTGATGTAACCTCCGTCTTCGTAAGAGCCTTCACAGCGTCTTGCCCGCTCTCGCCAAACTTTATAGGCTGCCCCTTTCGTTCTAGGTTTTCGGGATCCGAAGTGTGATCGACATTGAGGGGCTCGAATTGGGTCACTGCAGGTGGCTCTATCTTGACTATGTCGTCTGCCTTTTCGTGTACCCCGAGATCCAGAGCTTTGTCGACTTCTTCTGCAAATGCTTCAATTACACTATCAACTTCACCAACATCCTGGTCACTTTTCACCTCCCTCACGGGAGCCTTTAATTGTAGGGGTTGGCTATTTGTATCTTCGGTGTCGCTCACATGGACAGTGGGCAAGGGAAGGCCTGTAAACTTGGTGGATGCGTCAGATGCTCCTGCGAAGCTCGCCTGATGGGCATCCAGAACACCCGTGAATATTGACGTCTCGTTTCTCTCCAATGTTCCCTCCTGGGCCTTGACGCCAACCTCTCCCGGGCCGAAGGAGTGTAGTCCAAATATATTGGACCGCCGTGACCTCGAAGTGGGCGATGTGTTAGATTCGGCATCGTTTGCTGGGTTAAAAGCGGGTATGTTACTGATGAGGTGTGTTTGGGCTTTTTTCTCGATTTTGATAGCAGACGACGAGTCAGAGTCGGGCTTCTCATCATGCAGGTTGAATTTTATGGCTGAGAGATCATATTTAGAACTATCCCACTTGATATCGCGAGGAGTTCGGGATATCGAGGTCAGTAATGCACCTGAGTTGTCAATGTTCTCTCTGGATGGGGAAATCGAGCGTGGACTGCGGCTTGAAACTAGCGACGACGATTCTCCCTGGTGCGTAGATGTCTTTGATGGCGTTACATAGTCATCCAACGCAAACCCAGACCTGTCTGTATCGCCGGTTCCTGGCTGACTGAAAATGTCATCGACATCACTCTCGGGTGAGGATAGAGGGGTGGTTTGATAAGAAGAGTTCGAAGAGGAACGGCGACGAGCCTGAAGGCTATGGTGCAACCGATCTTCTTTTTGTGCCCGAACGGGTGTCTTGGGAGGCTCTTTTTCATCTGTTACCGTTTTCTCCATGGTCGATATAAGCCAGAGCGGCCTCTAAGTTGATCCACCTAAAGCCGGGTGTCAACCAGGGCACTTAAATGAATTTGGGAAGCCCCCCAGCCCCCCAGTACTTTTGCTCCTCCGGCCATACGACCCCTCTTCTCCCCAGAAACACATTGGGGGAGCGCTGACCGGGTAGCGCGGATTCAAGGGGCCCATCCATATCTCTGAGCCTCAGAGCACTCAGGAGGATCACCCACCTAGGCATATATGAAACGTTCGCGCTAGCGACATATATCCCTGTACTTTTGATTGGGGGCCAGCTTGACCACCTTGGGATGAACCTATCCGTCCTACCTCTTCTCTGTTCAAGACCAGTACCAGGTAGCTCTGGGGGGCTTTCCAGGTTCGAACGAGGGATTTTCCGCTTCATCTTCTCTATCTCTTCTACGCTGGTGGTTTGTGACCCCGTGAAAAACATTTCCTGTTCTCAACGCTCAGCCTTCCGTTAAAACGCCAAGAGAGGGGCTAATTTAATGAAACCAGCTCCAGGGGCTCGAGTGTTTGATTTGTCCAGTCGAGATTCATCCAAGTGGGTTCGAGTGCAGCTATCACCTGACTGTTCTAAGAGTTGCTTGGTCCGAGTCAGCCTCACCATTCCGGCCTCCAGCCCCCCAAATACTTCTTAATTGATACAATTGACGCAATTTCCCTTCGTATGTCGAACCCATCACGTAGCCATATTGCGCCAAAAATGGTTGCGTCCGGATTGGAAGCTGCTTTCTGATTCTGTGAGTGAAGTGGCTTTCCTATTATTACGCCATATCCCAAAAGCATGATCTGATAATGTATTTTGCACATCGAAGCACGCTTTCGCTCTCTCGATTAGTTAAATTCCCGTACAATGGGATCTGCAGTGGGGTTTTGCTGGCTTTACAGCCGCGGGAGTTCCCCTGATTACCCGAGTGCCTTATTCTCAGCCTTATTCTGAAACCTCGCCAATCATCTGGCTCATTTCCTTATCAAGTCAGCAGGTGAGCTTCGGTGTCGCCGATACGTCAAGAAAGCACTCATAGTAGTTGCCTATATCTTATATGGCGTGCTATTGCTGCCTTGAGTGCCTGGGTGCCTGGATTAAACCCTTTCGGCGATCGTGCTGCATTGAGCATTGGAAATATCTAATTCAGTAGCGGACGACATTTACTTTTAGCAGTGTGCGCTCTCAGTTTAGTGCAGCGAACATTGTCATCTTTTCGCTGTACTAGTGGCTTGGTGCATGGATAATAGAAGAAACCCAGTGTAGATCTTTGAAATTAGAAAGAGACTCGAGAGGCCATCCAAGAAGGAAAACGTGGGTGTGAGAACTTGCCACGTGCAATACAGTCAGGTGACTCTTGATCGGGATGTGTTGATTCGCGTCCAGGAACCACTTCCACCGCGGCCGTTGGCAAACGTCGCTGCCGACATCGATTTCTGTCCGTGAATTGGGACTCAAAGTGGCCATTACTGCATGCATATACAGATATCTGAAGCGCATGAAGTTATCCAGTCCCGACAGAGATGCAGCTTGGTACGACTCGGTACGCGTCAAGTCCGATCGAGGCTCATGGGCAGCCCCAAAGACTAATCTAGTGTGACGCATTCTCAAAGCGAAACGCGTGCATCAATTTGAACAGCTCCACAAGGCTTTGCCACCATTACTCGATCTAGAAAACCGTTTACCCGACCGCCAAGAAACACGTCTGAAAAGTGGGAATTGACAATAACTTCATTTCATCGGCCGTTATTCAGTGCTATCTCATAAATCACCAATGAATAAACCCAGCCATCAATCATTTAGATTGTGTAACGGAAATCCGGCGATCCCTCGATAACCTTCTCCCCACGGTCAGCCTTACGGTTGCTAATCCAGAAGTGAATGCTAAGCAATCCGACGGTAATAAGAAGCAGAAGTTGGCATCTATGCAGGTCAGAATTTGGTGATCTGTATCTATTCCGATCTTTCGCTCAGAGAGTAACTTACCCAATCGCTGCCCAGATCCCGGGGATATACTGAGGAGCATCCTGAGAGCGGAAGACGGTACTACCCGCGATACCACCAACGCCCCCCAGAGCGACCAACGTCGCACTCGCAAAAGCACGAGTCCACTGGCCACGGATATTATTGGCCTGGTATGCCATCGAAGCCGGGATGTTGGCGTTCGCGCCAGCAGTGGTGATGAAAACACCAAAGAAGCGGACCCCAGGAGTCTTGTGGAAGCCCATGATGGGCAGGCCGATGAGAGTAATGATACAGTTGAACACGAGAATTGGGGCACGAATACGATATTTATCTCCGACCCACGAGGTAGTCCACATGAGAATACCGGCAAGAACGTATGGCGGGGCGATCAGACACTGGCTTGCCGCTAGGCTGAATCCCATATTTTCCCGGAGGATGATTGGGAGGAAGTAGGCAATGGCATAGGTCACGGTTGTCAAGGAGCTAGAGGCGAGCTACTGATTAGTGACAATTCTTGCGTAGAGCAAGTGTAAACGGATCGAAGGCCTACTGACAAAAAGATAAGACCAAATCCCCAGATCTTCGGATCCAGCGCGGGACGAAGGAACTTTTTCAGCTTAAAAGGCTCTGGGTCAGCATCCGCTCGGTCTCTGTTCAGACGGCGCAGGATAAACGCGCATTCCTTCTCGGTCAAGAACCCCCAAGCCTTGTGGGCCTTATCTGGGAAATCCACGACGAAAATCATGCAGCAGATTCCAACGACGAAGGTCAACTGGTAGAAGTGTAAGTATGAGGAGTGCTCAATGCTCGAGGTACTGAATACTTACGACAGCCTGCATGATGAAGATCCATTGCCAGCCACCGAGGCCTTGCAGAGGAGCCATTTGACTGAAACCGAAGGAAAGGATGCCAGAGAGCGCAGAAGCCACGCATCCAATTAGGTAGAAGAACGAGTACCTTTTCTGGACCTCGTCTGTTCCATGCATTAGTCTCAGGAGGCATTTGCTTCACGTAAGGAAAAGAATGTTCCTGACATCGGGAGTACCAAGTTGACAGAAGATAGACAGTTCCAGGGAAAAATCCTGACTCAAGGATACCCAGGACGGCGCGGAGGCCAGCAAGTGTTTGCCAATTTGGAGCATAAGCAAATCCCTATCCCAGAGAAACAGTCAATATTGCCCTTGGAGAAGGGAAAGGGCGGACACATACAACTAAACACGCTCCCCACGTCATGACAATGGCAGATATGAAGAGCCTCGGTCCGATCTTTCGGATGATGGCAGTCGAAAGGGGTTGGAAAACGACATAGGTGGCAAAGAATACCAAAACCATCGTTGACTTTGCAGAACAGAGAGATTAGCAACAGCTTAACGTGGCCGGTCGGTCACCTGAGCTCAACTCACATATCGGAACCCTATGTATAGCTCCAAATCCTGCATCATTCTATACCGAGTCAGGATTCAAGCTTGGCGGGTTGGCAATCGACAGGGCTGCGATTCAGCCAAGTAAACTCTTACCCTGTAATCGCTGCAATAGAGACATTTGTGCGGTCCATCAAACTAATACAGTACGCCGTACCGCAGATAATGATCAATCGCCGGTCAACGCGATGGATTATTGCCCGTTGTTCTTCGTATGTGTATTCCTCGTCCACGTCGACATCATCCAGGCGACCTCGCTCGGTCCTGGTGTCGGATTTCCCAGCATTCTCCACATTTTCCACTGATGCTTTCTCAACGTCGTTGCTGGCCATATTTGTCCAGATAGTCGCTCAAGGGTTGTACGAATCAAGATCACACGCGTTGAACAGGGAAAGTTCATCCATAACCCTACTTCCGGGCGCACCCTTATATGCTTACACTCCACTTTAGAGTTCCACGGCCTTGATACGGATTCTTTGTCGTAAACTCAATCTTCATCACCCCGAATAGGCAACCTTTCGCCGCCGAAGAGGAGCAACGCGGGGGAGGCGTGAGGGGATCTCTTGGCGACACCTCAGCGGCCGAAACAACGGCGTCCAAGACAACATTATGTCAGGATCACTGCATTGCGGCAGATCATGCGCTGCTTTCAGAAAGATCGTCGGTTATGCCTGACTCTTGGCGACCACTCCTTCGGGCAATACCCTCGGTACTTCATCGGTTGGAGCATGGAGAAAGGCCGGTCTGGCCACGGACATCCCCTCTCGTGCCCATAACCATGGGAGGGGTTGGCCTGATTCCAGGAATAGCTACCCAGGTAGGTCACTGCACCGATGGATGATGAAGGTCATTGGCCAGGGGGGGCTGACAGGGATGCTCGAGCAGAACTCTAAAGTTGAAACCCTTCCACCTTTCGCGCAGACACGAGAGTTTTACTTTATCTCAGCTCTTACTAATATCTTGTACTTTGCTTTGTTCCTGTATCACAGGCTCTCTAGTTGATTCTATCCTCCCAAGTAAGTGACAGGTATAGGCCGAGAAATCGGCCGGCAGCATCATCAACACCAGAGGGCGAATATCCGACACAGGATGGGTACCAGTGCTTTCTGCCCCCACAGCTAGATCTGATCTGGCAACTGCTCCTTCGCGGAGCGCCGAAACACTAAATACCCCGCATTTCACCCACAGAAACCCCATGCTGCGGCCCCACACGGTACCCCAGATCCTGTGATACATTTCCCATCGATAGACCAATGGCCAAGAACTCAAATCCAGACAAATAGGCTTTATGCAATTCTGAATAATTCGTGGCACTGCTATCTCCTATCGCATTCCATAACCAGGGTGGAAAATAGGAGGAGCTATGGCCCTCTCATGGCATTGTGGGTGCGAGGGAGTTCCGGCTAGCTGCTTCCCCAGGTCACCCCACTCGAGACTTTGATGGCTTCTCTTGCTCTAATCGTCTCCATCTCACCCCGGGATCTCCGGAATGGCCCAATCCTTCATTCTTTGTTATACGCTAATCCTCCAACTTGAGTGATACAGTGTATGGAAACGACCAATCACCACCCCTGATTTCATCCAGTGTTGGTCCTTCACCAACCATACTAACAACCCAGATCCCCTCTTTTGCATACCTCACACTTTAGGGAGCGCCAGGATTCACGAGGTAGAAAACCGACCATGGTGCCGTGCTCTAGTACTGCCACCATCACTGTTGCCACATCTTCCTTTCTCCGATGTGGCCATCATACGATACTAGACGCCCTTCAAGGTCTAGAACCTCTTTGTCTAGTCACGTTCCACCGCTATTACCTCTCACATGAGCAACAATAAGGATTTATTCGCAAACCCCCAATATTTGCCAAGCGAAATTCTTCCGGGGTATGTTCGACTGGAATTTGCTGCCTGTCCTACTGCGACGATTCAAGATGATAGTCTCGATCAAGTTATGAACAACCAACGTACTCATATATCCAAATAAGCAAAACCCTATTCCAATGAGGTCTCATTTTCCAAGCCATCCTGATTATCCGTTGGTCGGAGTCTTTAACCAACTTTGCAGGCCCATCATTTGCGTCAGCTTTTCTCAGTTGTCTCCGCCCATGGTATACCTTGCGATAGAGCACTTAGGCGGCGAATGGCACGGTATATGAACTCTGGTTGTAAATGAACCGTATTTTGGTGCGAGCCAGCAGGGTATCTCCTCCATTTCGTACCGACAAGGACTCTATGCTCGCCTATTTGATGGGTTTATCTGGTATACGAGGCTTTCACCCTGTTGAAGAGTGGTAGACGATAGACTCAAATTTCTTCAGTAGTTTGGAATGTAGGACATTGAGTGGCATACCCTAATTGTCAGTACTCGGTCCCTTGATCATACTAGAACGTTGATCTCGATATATTTCCCTCGCCATCGAGCGCGTGGCGCACAACACCACCCGGTCCAGCCAGTATATATTTCTGCCGGAGAGAATCACATTTGTTGAAAAGAAGTATGGAGTGGACCACTACTCTTCGTGATTATTTTCTACAGATTCCAGAATCACATCATTTGCAATTCCAGAATCTCACAAGGTACTATATGAAAGGAGAAAGCACTGCTCAGGCAACCAACAAGTGCATGGAAAGCAAAGAAATTCCCGGATTCAATCATCCGAGGATCAACTGTTCTTCCGGGAAGATGGCATAGTTGCTGCCTGAGGCATGAGTTGCTGACCCAACGGATTCCCAGCACTGAATGATGCCTCAGGTCTGTTTTGGTGAGTCACACCATGATTCAACAATTTGAGTCCGTTTCTTAGCTAATTGCGCTGAAAAAAAAAGAATCTTGCAGAAGTGAAGTTTCTACCTACTCTTGTGTGGATCCTCCTTATGTGGTCAAAATAAAGTGGTCAGTGATCTCCCGCGCCGCTGGAGAAAGCAAGCCACTTTCTATAAATACCGTCATGGAAAACGAGAGAAGACTTTGGAGTTGATTGTACCATCTAACAGACAGAGATGATTTCCGTTGTGGTGAGGCCATTGGTGGGGTGAGTGAATACGAGCAATGATGTCAACCCTCATTTTCTTCTACTATGACTTTAGAGCTGGAGGCCTGGAGGACGTGGTGTGGATGCCCAGATACCTATGAGGGACTGAGGAGCTCATTGATAGCCACACGATTAACGTCCCAAGGTTACACGCTCTTCCCGAAAAGGGTGCCCGACGGGCTGAGCTGAAGCAGCACGCAGAACGATCCACATTCCCCCCTGCCCACCGCGCACTCTCACTGGTTGAATGCAGAAAAGCTTGAGCAAAACAGTCATTGATGAGCTTGGCTGGAAATGGAGTCACACTGGTTGCCTTACTCTGTCCTCCCCGTCTTCGAGGCTCACTTTTGTAACACTTTTAAACCCGGCATCGCATTCGTTCGAGTATGATGATTTTATACCACAATCAATGCTGCTCCCACATCTTGTTCGCTCCTCCCTAGGGGCTTCTGTTGCAGTTCTGCCGCTGGCTGTCTTGCTGACCATCCCCCATGTCCGTCAACTGGTCGTTGACTACCGAGTGAAAGATACCTACTTTCCGCTGGAACATGAATCAGATGACGAGGATATAACGACATCAAAACCACCGAAAGCGATATGGCAACGAGTTACTTTAGTCGTGGTAGGAGGAGTTGCCGCAATTGCAGCCTTCCCTTTTGCGACCATTAGTACCAATGCAGCTGTCTTGTTGGACTCGGGCATCCTGCGATTCATCGCATGGGTATGCACATAATGATACTATTTTTGACCCATAAATCCCTCGTAACTAACATACACAGTTCCTGATACTGCTGCAAGAATTAGTCCTGGCTAGTCGCCGGAGGTGCGAAGATAGGTACCGCCTGGGATGCTACACTGGCGCAGGGTCCCTGGCAATGGGCATTGTCCTGGGGCTATCGCTGGTAACCAACATTTCAAGGAGTCCGGGGACACCAAAGTTCACCGTTCATGATGCATTAGTGATCATCCAACTTGTGGCGTCTGTCATCCTCCTCGTCGTGAACCTGTCAATCCCCAAAGGGCCCACAGTTTACCGCGACGGCCGCAAAGTGGACGAGGAGGACACCGTATCGTTCCTGAATCGATACAGCTTTTCATGGGCACAGCGCACTCTCAGCATCGCCGCTAAGAATGGCCGGTTGGACGCGGAGGACCTTCCTGAGGTCGGAAGTGATGTTCGCGCCCGAGCCCTCTCTGAACATTTTGCGGGTACAAGCTCTACACCCAGCCTCTGGAGGAAATGGGCGCGGATATACTGGAGGGTCGTCGTCTTCCAGGTTATGCTGCAAATTGCGGCAAATGCGTTGCACTTTCTACCGAATCTTCTGCTGCTGGTGATCCTTCGTCTTTTCGAGGAGCGCGATGCGGGTTCGAATAACCAAGGGGAGTTATGGCTCGCTGGATTAAGTCTCGGCCTCTCCTTGATGATTGTATCTTGGTTCGTGTCCTTCCGTAATTTTGTGGCAGACTTGAAGCTCTCGCTTCCGGTCAACGAGCAGTTGTTCGCGGTGATTACGAGCAAAGCGATGCGATTGAAGGACATTGTGTTGCCGGTCGGCGGCGAAGACGAGGATGAAGACACCGACGACGATGACAGTGACACAGGAGACGAACCGCCTCGGACGAAACACTCCATCCTCAACCTTCTCGGGGTTGACGTGGAGGCTATTTCCGACTTCATTGCCTACAGCCACTTAATCCTAGACTGTGTGCTGGAGTTCATCGCCACGATGATCTTTCTCGTGTATCTGATCTGCTGGAAGCCCACTCTGGCCGGATGTGGCATTCCGTTCCTCATGACGCCGGTCTACTACCTACTGACGAAGCGCTATAGCAAAAGCAAACAAGTCCTCATGGACGGCCGCGATGGCAAATCCGCCGTGCTCACGGAGATGGTGCGTGGAATGCGACAGATCAAATTCAGCGCGTTAGAGTCGGAGTGGTACAACAAGATCGCCAAGTTGCGCTCCAAGGAACTGCAAAACCAGCGCACCGTCTTCCAGCTCAATGTCGCCTTGATCGCCCTGTGGACGTTTGGGCCTCTGTGTATGAGCGTGCTGTCGCTCGCGGCGTATATCCACTTCAACGGGACCATCTCCGCCTCTGTTGCGTTCACGGCGTTGTCCATCTTCGAAGGCCTGCAGAATATCATCGGGGTCTTCCCTGAGATTTTCACCGATCTCCTGGATGCATCTGTCAGCGTGGGCCGTGTGGAAAAGTTTCTCACCCTCCCTGAACACCACGATGACAGAGTATCTGGAGACTCGATTTCTTTCCGCGATGCCACCATCTCCTGGCCTTCGAGCGAGTCTTACGATGCAGAGGAACGCTTTAAACTCAAGGACCTCAACATTGACTTCCCCGGCAAACAGCTCTCAGTCATCTCCGGTCGCAGTGGCGCCGGCAAATCACTCCTCCTTCACGCCCTGATCGGTGAAGCAGAGGTCACCAAAGGAACAGTGGTCGTTCCACACTCCAACCAACCGCCCCAGAATGCGGGTTTGACCGAGGAGACTTGGGTTATGGGCGACCACGTCGCGTATGTATCCCAGGACCCATGGATCGAAAACGCAACAATTCGCGATTCGATCCTCTTCGGGCTCCCCCTCCATCAACCTCGCTACAACGATGTCCTGGCTGCCTGTGCAATCAGCCAGGATTTGAAAACGTTCCCAGACGGCGATATGACTGACATCGGCGCCAACGGGATCAATCTAAGTGGTGGTCAGAAGTGGCGCTTGGCGTTTGCGAGAGCCCTGTATAGTCGGGCGGGTGTTCTCGTTCTCGATGATGTTTTTAGCGCGGTGGACTCGCATGTTGGCAACCATCTTTACGAACAGGCTCTGACGGGAAAGTTGAGCCAGGGTCGGACGAGAATCCTCGCCACGCATCATGTGAGGCTAGCCTTGAAAGATGCGGCGTATTGGGTCTCGCTGGAGAACGGGCGGGTGTTGGATGCTGGATCGCCCAAGAATCTTCTTCACGATGGCCCGCTGGAAGATCAGTCTAACCCTGGTTCAAGTGACTCTCCCCAGGATAGCACCACGAAGCGACCAAACCGGACTAACCGGGTACGCTCTGCGTCCGCCATCCAGTCTCAGGATCGAGAACCCGGCAACGGGGCTGTTAACGGTAAGAAATACTACGAGGAAGAGAAGCGCGAGCGTGGGGTCGTCAAGATGGACGTATACAAGACCTACATCCAGGCATCTGGAGGCTACCTACACTGGTTGTTCATCGTTGGCCTGTTCCTGGTCTATCTGCTCCTCGACCTGGCAGCCCCATACTGGGTATCCATGTGGACAAGATCATACGATGGTGAATCCGGCCCATGGAAGGTGGATATCGCCCATGCAGGCAACCCTGGCCACCGGCTCCTGTACTACGGTGGTGTCTACCTGTCCCTCTCGGTCTCCCAATGGCTCCTCGGTATGCTCCGGTATTGGCTCGTCATGCGTGGCTCTATCCAGGCGTCGAGGGCGATATTTGAGCAATTCACGCAGGCCATTCTCCGCGCCCCTATCCGTTTCATGGATACCACGCCAGTAGGCCAGGTGCTGAACCGGTTCACCTCCGACTTCGGGGTCTTGGATTCCGATCTAGCAGAGAACCTGGCATACTTCATACACAGCGGCGTTCTGATTCTAGCGGTTCTTGTGGCAGCGCTGGTGACGTCACCGCTGATCGTGGGATTGGGAGGCGTGACCCTCCTCGCTTCGTGGGGGGTTGCTTACTTTTACGTGACTGGTGCTCGTGAGGTGAAGAGGATCGAAAGTACAGCGAAATCGCCTATATTTGAGCTGGTCGGTTCACTGCTCACCGGAATGCCGACGATTCGTGCCTTTTGCCGGGAAGAGGATTACACAACCCGAATGTATGAACTCATCGACGCGCATTGCAAGGCTCTCTGGCATCGACGACTGTTCCCCTGCTGGATGGCGTTTTGGCTGAGTATGGTTGGCGCATGCGTGAGTAGCATCCCACTACCCCCTATCCCTTGACCGAGCATCCCGTTGAATATACCAGTTCGTCGCCGCCGTAACCATCATGTTCGTCAACATCCGCTCCCTGGACGCCCCCCTGGCCGGCTTCGCTCTCAGCTTCGCCCTGCACATGTCCGACGACATCTCCTGGCTCCTAGCCCAGTACGCACAGGTGGAACTCGACTTCAACGCCGCCGAGCGAATCATCGAATACACTCGGCTCGACCAGGAGCCGCAATCCGGCATCGACGTCCCCGCCGCCTGGCCTACACGAGGCGAACTAGACGCGCACGACCTCTACGTCGGGTACGGGCCGGACCAGCCCCCCGTTCTGAAGGGACTCACCTTCTCCATCCGCGCAGGCGAACGCGTCGGCGTCGTCGGCCGCACGGGCGCAGGAAAGTCCTCTCTGGCCATGACGCTCCTCCGGTGTCTCGAGGCACGCTCAGGCTCGATCCACATCGACGGCATTGACATCACGGCTGTGCGGCTCCGCGATCTCCGCTCCCGACTAGGCATTATATCCCAGGATCCGATCGTGTTTGCGGGGTCCGTCCGCGAGGTGCTGGACCCGTTCGACCAACACGATGAAAGCGAGCTCCGCGATGCATTGGAGAAGGTCTTCCTCCTCCCACCTTCGACTGAGACCGACTCTGACTCAGCGCCCAATGACGACCAAACACACAGCGGAGGCAATGTCTTCTCCCTCTCCTTCTCCATCGCCGAAGGAGGCCGCAACCTCTCCCAGGGCCAACGGCAGCTTCTCTGTCTTGCGCGCGCGCTGGTCTCCCGTCCCAAGATCCTGATCATGGATGAGGCCACGGCGTCGATTGATCTGGAGTCCGATATTCGGATTCAGAGGACACTGCGCGAGGAAATACGCGGGTGTACCTTGTTGGTGATTGCGCATCGGCTGTCGACCATTGCGGATTTTGACCGGGTACTGGTGCTCGATGAAGGGAGGATCGTGGAGATGGACAGCCCAGCTGCGTTGATGGGGGTTGAGGATGGGATATTTCGGGGGTTGGTCGAGGGGAGTGGGGAGAGGGTGGCGATTGAGAGGATGATATTTGGGTAGAGGTCTTTTTATTTTGGTTTTGATTGTATATAGATAGATTGAGGTAAAAGTGTCTGCATTAAACATTACTCTTTGATTCTTCGTCACTTCGTGTCTTCGTATCAACTACTCGATCTGCGTCAGGACGTAACCATGCTGAGCCCGGTCTATGCCTGTCTCCCCCAACCCCAGTTCCCCGAATATCCTCTCAACCTGGTCCATCTCCTTGTCTCCCACCTCCACCTTGTACTTCTTCTTCTTCCACGTGAAAGTAGGATCAACCCCCCTATCCAGAAGCAGCCGGACGAGGGGAGCATTCTGCGCTTCAATCGCCATGAGCAGTATCGGAGGCGTTCTAGGCTTCTTCAACTTCCCCCAAGGCGTGAGACTTGCTGGACTCAGATCCGCCCCATACTCAACCAGCAACCTCGCCGTCTCCTGGTCATGTTTCTCCATCGCCTTTAGCACCGGACTCCCCTTGACCCCAGCATAGCTTCGATTCGGGTCCACCCCGTGCTCCAACAGTGCCTTAACAATCTGCCTCCTCGCCCCTTTTGCTTCACAAGAATGTATCGCCGCAAAGATCGGCCCTGTCGGACACTTCCCAACGACGTCGTTCGGATCGAACCCCCCCGGTTCCAAGATCCTTCGCACCGTCTCAACCTGCCCATTCTCCACCGCTTCGATGAGTGCCCGGTTTCGCATCTCCGGCTGACAGACGGCGTCGCACCGCTCAATCAGAAACTCAACCAGATCGAATTTACCGATCCTCGCCGCGCTGCGAATCGGACCTGCTAGGACATCTCCAAAACCGCCACCACCACTACTTCCACTACTGCCACTACTGTCCTTATTGGCCTCCTGCTTGAGATGTTCAATCCACACCTCCAAGCCCGCCGTATTACTACTCCTCGCCGCAACGGAGAGGATATCCGTCACATTATACTCGGACCTATAACTCAACGGACAGCCATACCCCACCAAGACACGAACGACCTCCGCACCGCCCCTCTTCGCCGCGAGATCCAACGGCATAAGTCCAAACCGGGCAGTCGAGTCCGTCAGATCAGGCTTGTAGATCCGCAACAACGCGTCTAATTCGACGGCATCCCCCCTCCGAATCGCACTGCAGACCATCAAGATCGAAAACGTCTTCTCCAACGGTTCCCATGCCCTCGGTATCCACGAGGTAAACGCCACCCGGTACGAGTCGCCCGAGACCTCGATCCGCTCGGCACAGAAGAGGTTACCAGCGTTGAACTTCCCCGATGCGATGGCGTGGAGGAGTTTCTGGATGACCGTGTCCCGTTCGGGAGGAGGGAGGGCGGCGTTGATGGGTAGGTTGAGGATGTCGTTCGTCCAGGCGGAGAAGACGCAGGGGGTGGTGGCGTGTTGCTGGAGTTTGTGGTGGAGGTAGTCGAGTTTCAGGGTCCGCGGGAACGGGCCCCATCCTGGGACTGCGGTTGTTGTTGTTGTTGTTGTTGGTTGAGATCGACATCCGAAGCCTTCGTTCTCGAGACGGGGGCTTCGCAGGAGGAGGGTGGTTATTTCCTCGGCGAAGAGGGCTGGAGGGTGTTAGCGGGGAGCGCCCTCGAAGGGAGGGGAGGCAAGTAGGTACTGTTGACGAGTCTGGCGCGGAAAATCTCGCGGAAGGGGAGGGTTTCTACCGCGTCTTGGATAATCTGGCGGAGGATCTCGAGTGGGAGATGCATTTTGGATTCTGTGGTGATACGGCATGTTCTGAAAGAGTCTGGATGCTGAGGGCAGGAAGTATTTATTTAAGATGCTCTGGGCGGAGTTTAGCGTGCAGAATGAGTCACTGGTGCCTTCCTCGCCCAATATCGTCTGCAATCATGACTGGATTCTAAACTTAGTTTTAATCCTCAAGCCACTAGTCGTTTTTCTATAAAATCGCTACTTATCGGCTGGGGTGGTACGGCCAAAATCTAGTACAACGAGTACCATAAAAATATATCCTTTATCCATATGGAGACTAGGGGCAGACAGACAACTAGAACTTTGAAGATGGATCTCTTGGATTGAAACTTTTGTGCATTCTCTCACCTTTCCTCATTCAAGGGCATATGGGCGTTGTCTTGCGTGGAATTCGTAGTCTCGTATGAGGTATTCTGGTGGTGAGGTTTGCCAGTGGTATAACTTTGCGTGATCAAAATTCATGGAGGCTCAGTCGTGGCCCAAGTGAGATCTGTATCGAGTCTGCGGCCTTCTCAGGAGACACCAGGGAATGTTCCCTCTGTCAAAAGTAGCGAAGGTAAAGCTGGCCAATGAGTGAGCCTTTGACGAAACCCTTGTTTTGTGGTGCAAGGCCATTGATATTGTCTGCTAGTCAATACGAGGTTTATCTCCCCAACATTTCAAGTTACCCAGCTGGAATCAGAAGGGTAGCAGGCATCTTGAAGAAATTAGTTCATAATAGAGCTCCCCCAGGCAGCATGTATTCTCGCTCTTTACTCCCTGTTATGCTTGTTCTCTACGTTATTACGATACAAGTACAGAACCCTCTCATTATTTATCCTTCTCTTTTTGTTCATCGTGAGGCCCTCTAGCCGGATTATTTAGTGTTGCGTCGGTCCTGTTAAAGCCACCTTCTCCCATGATATTCGGATCATCACGATCAGAACTACCATCACTAGAAGGCTGGCCCTCACCGACCAACCTAAAACTACTCTCTGGCTGGCTCGGAGACAGGCATGGCCCTTGCGCGGACACCGGGATTGCAACTGCACGTGGCCAGACAAACAAGTCTGACATGGCAATGCATATCATCCACAGAGCTCGTGTTGAAAAGAGTCAATTAACCAATCGCCACGCCCTGCTGACAACCACGAGGAGACTCGATCATGATTTAACCTCGTGGGGGCCAAATCGGGGAAGCGAATATCTTGGCTGGTACCACGAATGCTTCGTCTGTGTGACGTGAGACATGCATATAAGAGGGTGAAAGAAAGCATGGATGGCGCTGGTGCTGAGGTGAGAGCACGAGGCAAACTTTATTCAGCTGAAACAGAGACTTTCCTTGCTTCTTTATCTGGGTTGTCTCCTGGTTTCTCCCTGGATGGGGTTCTGGTCCTTTGGATAACTCCGCCAGGTCAATGGGTGCCCATACTCGCCTCGAGTCCCTCATGGAGGAGGTTCCTGGGGTTGTGTGTCCATTGACAAAGGTCAGTTTGAGGGGGGTTATTCTTGTGCCTCAGCCTTCTGATGATCCTAATGATCCGCTGGTATGTTAGTTCAACGTCTCGGTGTATGACAGCTAATTGGGAAGAACTGGTCCACGGCAAGGAAGATCACGACTCTCGTGGTGGTCGATCTGGCCGCCTTTGCCGGCACTGTTCAGGCACTGGCCAATGCGTCGGGCTTTCATCCCCAGGCTGAATTGTATGGAGTCACAGTGGTTCAGATGTCCTATAGTGTGAGTACGACGGTCTTTATGTTCAATGGGGGCTGACTTGGTGAGTAGATTTCTGCTGCGATTGCCGGTCTTGCTGTAGGTCAGTACATCCCTAAATTCTGGTATAGAAACCAAGACGATGTTGAATGCTCCATCACAGGCCCGCTGCTCTGGTCTCCTCTAGCAGGAAGATTCGGGAAATGCGCATGCATCCTCTGGTCTCTCATCCTGACCCTATGCATGAACATCTGGTCAGCCAACATGACAAACCCCAATCAATACCTCCCATTTATAATCTCACGGCTTTTTGCTGGGCTCTTTGGGTCGGCGCCCACCTCATGTCAGGCCCCTTGATTTGGTTAAATGAAGGCATGCACTGATCAAACCTCCACAGTGGGTGCAAGTGTCATCATGGAAACCTTCTTCCTCCACGACCGCGGCAAATGCTTCGCCATCTACTCGACCTCCATTCTTCTCGGTGTAGTCGCCGCTGGTACATTCTCCGGCTTCATCGTCGAGTCGGCGCCCTGGACGGTGCAATTCTGGTTCAACGTTGGATTCGAGGCGCTGATGGCCATCTTGTGTATTATCTTCCTCGACGAGACTCGATGGCCTCGGTCCGAGATAGACCCTCCTGTTCCTGTCTTTAGGGGATTTATCACGAGGAAAGTGGCCACCTACCTCCTCACCAACCGGATCGTGCCGAAACAAGCCAGAGGAAAGGCACTCGAACAGGCTATCCGGCCGTTCCTCGTCATGATCTCTCCAGTCACTCTGTGCATCGGATCAGCTCTCTTGATCTACTTCGCCTGGAACGTAACGATCGCCACGTTCCTGACCGTATACCTCCAAGAACCCGTCCAAGTCGGTGGATACGGCTTCTCCCCTCTTCAGAACGCAGCCTGTACGTCCCCCCCCCCTTTCAAGCCTCCCCTCTATCTAACCCCGAAAGTCACCTTCACCCAATGGCTCGGCGTCCTCGCCGCCCAAGCCTACGGCCACTACCTCAACGACCGCCTCCCGCTATCCATCTCCAACCGAAACCACGGAGCCTGGAAACCCGAATACCGTCTGCACAGCCTCTGGATCCCCGTCCTGGTCATCACCCCGCTCGGGCTGGGCCTCTTCGGCGCAACCCTCCACTACCACTGGCACTACCTGGTTCTCGCCCTCGCCACGTTCCTGATTACATTCGGGAGTGTGTGTGGCGTGCCGCCGGCCGTGAACTACGTGGCGGAGTGCTTCTCCCCAAGTCTGGCGGGTGATGTGACCGCGGCGCTGAATCTGTATCGGCTGGGGTTTGGGCTGGCGATTACGTTTTTTGTGTTTCCGTGGGCGGAGCAGGTGGGCGTGCAGTGGGTGTATGGGATGATGGCGCTGTTGACGATCTTTGCGTTTGGGTTGGTGGTTGTGGCGATGTGGAGGGGGGAGTGGCTGAGGGGGATGAATTTGGTGGGGATGGAGGGGGACTCTTGTGAGCGGAGGACAGGGAGCGGAGGGGATACAGGTGTAAGGGTCTAGCTTTGGATGTGGTGTGGTGTTTAGGGGGGATGGTCTACCTAGCAAAGGGCCTGATGGAGGTTGCAAATGAAGCTGCCATTGTTTTAAATCCAAGTTATTTTCACGTTGTACGACGGTGAAATGCAATAGAAAGGGGCGCTAGGGTAGTTGAAGCTCATCCGAAACGCGCACATCTCCACGAGGTCTATCTAAAGTCTAGGTACATGATCATCACCCCGAGGACATTTCCCTGCTTCCTTGGGTATTTTCATATCCATCCACTCCTGAAAGGCCGCCTTTCCATGCGCAAGCACGTCATACCCCAACAGATCCTTCTGATACTGCGCGTCTAACCAGGCATACTGGCTCGAGCCATTCTTATAATCGAAATCCTTGCCCAACTGGTCCCTTTCCTCCTGTTCCGGGCCGTTTTCCATGTGGTAGAAGCGTCGGTTGTTGACGGCCCCTTGGACGTTCAGCGTCGTGCGTGGTCTCCGCATCGCCTCGTAGAGTTCTAGGAGAGACACGAGAAGTGGATCGCCGGTGCCTATGATCGGCTTGACATGGTTGTGGAATTCACCGAGTAGGAAGCCGAGGAGTGCACCGTCTTCCACGGCCATTGCGGCTCCCTGACCTTGGTATGGGAGGGTTGGGTGGCAAGCGTCGCCGAGGATTGTGGTGCAGTTCTTGAATCTTATCAGGGGAGGTCTACAGGGAAAAGGAACGGGCCATACCTTCACCCATTGCTGAAGCTCTTCATGATGGAGTAGTTTCCATTTCAGCACGGTTGGAACACACGATATTATCTTCGTGAGGCTAGTTCTTGTGAGCTCGATCCTTTCACACAAGAGGATGGAGATGTACAGTGGATCCCAGTCTTTGAAAGTCTCTGTCATTTCCCCGATGTCTCCCTCTAGAGTCCTCGACCCAGCGGGCATATTATCAGGCCGAATGAGGACCAGATTGTAGACTGATCCGTTCCGAAGAGGGTAGAAAACACAGTGTCTTCCTGGGCCGGCCCAGAGTCCGCCTATTCCCAGTTCACAGAGGTCGTTGAGACGGGGATCATCTAATGCGAGTAACGCATCCCGTGGGATTGTTGCCCGGTAGGCAAGATCCCCGGTCTCGTATGGTGGCGATGGACTATCCAAGAGACTTTCACGGGTGACAGACCATAACCCTGGCACTCGTTAGCTAAGTCTCTGGTAGATAGGTTAGATCCCTACCGTCAGCGCCGATGATGACGCTTGCAGATAGAGCCTGGCCGTGTTCCAAAATCACCTTGGTCTGGCTGACATCAACCCTGGCAACTTTCGATCCGAGAAGAATGATCACTCCTAGTCTTTCCGCTTCATCTAGCAGTATTCGATGATAGTCGGCTCTGTGGAGTGTCCTGTCTGTCTATTAGCAGGGCTTTTTTCTCCCTGTCAACCCGGACAAACAACGAACCACCACTCCGCACCAAACCCCTCAACATATTCATCCGTCATAGGCTTGTGGAAGAGCAGCTCTCCATCCTTGTATCTCCGAATATCGAGGTAATTCACCCTGATCCCCTTGGCCTGGATAGCCGGGAACAAGCCGAGATACGTCATGACCCGGGTCGCATTCGGGGGTACTTGAATTCCAGCCCCAATCTACATCACAACAGCCGTTAACTATCTGGCCGGCTCAAAATCAAACGGCTGGGTGCATTCGTGGCCTACCTCTGATATCACCGCACTTTGCTCCAGCACTGTGACGTCCAGGCCGGCTTTCCGACAGCTAATAGCGCAGGCCAGCCCACCAAGACCGGCTCCGATAATCAGGATCTGCATTTCGAGTGTCGGATGTGTATTCCCTGAGCCTGAGCTTATCGTTCTATTGAATAGGTTGGGTATATATGATCGGATTAACATGGACAGCTGAGAATTCCCCGAGGGAATTTCCCGCAATACAGTCAGCATTCCAACAGCCATGCCACCCTCCTTGCATCCTGCATAACGAACAACCTAAATAGCCCCAGGATCCCCGGTCTTCGGATTCGTCGGCGGTCCTCCCATCTGCACGGCTGATGTGGGATTGTTGCACCAGCTAATAATCCAACAAGGCCAGGCTACGCCACAGAAGTGGAACCAACGCGTTTATCATTCAAAGCGTGGCACTCCGCCAGTCTCCTTGCTTTGTTCATGAGTCCGTTGAGGATACGATAGAGATACAACGCTGACGCTAGCTGCAGCGATGCCTCCGCTTACTGGTTCCGGGCTGTTGTAATTCGACATGGCATTCCTGCTTTGTGGTACTTATCCAAGTTCGAACTGAGATTCACCTGTACGTATCCGTCGACATCTGACCATCCAGTCAGTCTCCTTGGAAACTCTCTCATCCCAAGACACCCATATCTCAAACAACGAGCGCAAGATACACAATACATTCATTAACATTTTCCCACTACCTCCGAAAGACCTGCTAAGTCTACCCCTTCATAATCCGATCCACATGCCTCCTCACCCTCGGATACACATCCCGATACGCCTCCGCCCCCATCCACGCATCCAGATGGCCCACCCCGCTAAACACCTCTCGCTCGTACCACTCCCGGCCGTGCGCGTTACACAGCGTCGTATACGAGGTATCAGTGTTCTCGGCCGTGTAGACCATATTCTGGGAACCGGACAGGAACAGGATCGGGATGCCGCGCAGGTGCTCGATGTTCTCGGGGGTGTCGAGGGGGGTGTAGGCGGGTGCATTGGCGGTTACGGAGCCGAGTTTCCCGGCGGCCATGAGCCAGGAGAGGGAGCGCATGGAGGTGCCGCCAAGGAAGCGGTCGAGTTGGGAGTGTGTGGCTGAGTTGAGGTTTTGGTGGGTCCAGAGGCTTGAATTCATTAGATGAGTGGTTTTCAACTAGGAAGAGGAATGGGGTTTTGATTTGATTTTAAGCTGGGAGGGGGGAGAGCTTACCGGCCAAAGACGAGCTCGCTTCGATGGCAGACCACAGACCGACAGGATTCGCGGCGGTCTCCTGCCGGGTAGAAGCGGAGGGCCTGGTTGAAGAGTTTCTGCAAGGGCGTGTCGTTCAGGCTACTCGAGCAGTCCCAGTAGGAGCCTACGAGCCGGCTGTAGACGGAGGATAAGTGGATTCTCGAGAGCAGGTTGTCGACCTTGCCGAACTTGGGGTTCATGAAGACCATAGACGCCGTGATGCCCTGGATCCACTCGCTGGGGATAGTCCCGTTGAGCAGGCCGCAGCAGAGCGCGAGCGAGCCGGCGCAGTGGGCGACCACGTAGATCTTGGGCGGCTCGTTGGGGTTCAGCGTGCTCACGGCCTTGCGGATGTGGGCGAGGGCAGCGTAGATGTCTCGTCGGGCGTCGTAGGGCGTGTACCCTTCTTGGGCCACCGCGGTGCGGCCGGTCCGGTGCGTGAGGCAGTACGTCCGGTAGCCGGCGTCCTGGAAGTACTCGATGGCGTTCTTCTCGATAGTGGGCAGGGCGAAGATCGTATAGTCGACCGCGGCGCCTGGGATGAAGAGGATCGTCGGCGCGGCGCCTACCCACTCCTTTCCGAACGCGAGCGGATTCCACATCACCATTGTCGTCTTTACTCCATCGGATGCCGTGAGGGGGATTGTCGCGGAGGGCGTGGTGTCCCTGGCCCGATCCGTGACCTGTGTCGCTGGCCACTCGAGCTTGCCCAGAGGGGACAGGAAAGGGATCGCCAGTTGTTGCGCAAAGTAGGTGAGGAAGCTGGTGACCGACCGAGTCCTATCCCAGAACGTGAACCCGGTCGTCTCAAACGTTTCCACCTCCTTGATGAAGTCGCGGGGCGCGATGTGCAGCATGCCACGACCCACGACCTTGTCGCCGTCCTCGGTGACCACGGCGTGGAGGGTCGTCGTCTGCCGGAGCAGTTCCATCGGATCGAGATACGCCGCGGTGTTGACCACTTTGTAGCCGTAGAAATGCAGGCGTCTTCCGCTCGGCGCCACCATATCAAAGTCGTATGTGAGATTCGTGGTATCGGGCTGCCGGGGGTCTTGGTTAAACAGCTGGAAGATGCCCCGATACACCACCAAGAGACCTCCCAGAGCACTACAGGCGACCGTCCCTGTCAGGTTTGCTTGGTGCCGATGGTTATGGACCACTATCCGGTTAGCCTCCTCATTATCGCGCTATTGATCGGGCAAAGGCTTACATTCCGCCGTATTCCAGCTCTTGACTGTCAAGAAGAACCGCGCACATTCACCCAGACTGCGGCCAAGGATGGCAGCTCTCTCGAAGTCCTGCACGTCTGGACCTACATGGAGGAAGCCGGACATGATCTCCGAAAAACCAACCCCAGCGCTGTGGTTCTCGGCTTCTGTTGCCATAACCCTCTTCAGGCGATTGATCTGGGCGTCTTTTTGGAAGGAAAGCGCTGGCTGACCGTATAAATTGAGAAGACCTGGCCTGGTTAGCTTGGACTGGGTTCAACTCCATGAGCTTACCGTTTTTTGTCTCGTAGTCTATGGAAATGCCATGGTTTCTGGCCACCAACTCCACCGACCGTTCGGCCAGCGCAGTAATTGTCGCAAAGGGATTCACCCCCACGGCGGCTGGCACGATGGATCCATCACACACGACCAGACCCGGGTATACTTGGGAGGTATTGCCCTTGATCACCTGGCCGATGTGATTCACCACGCCATTGCCCCCCGTGTTGTCCCGGCTTATACGAGCACCGCCTCTGTATGCTATTAGCTCGGCAGAGATGGCTAGGGAAGAGCCAGTCCACGTACATCGGGTGCACCGTGATCTCCTGCTTCCCAAGAAGACTCCAGACCGGATTAGCCACAAAGTCTCCTCCAACGGCAGCGGTCATTTTCTCCAGAACCTGCTGGATCCGTGATACGGACTGGGAGCGCCCGACACCCGAGTATGTGAGAACCGCCTTGTCCTTACTGAGGGTTAGTCGTCCTTGACTGCCTGGGACATTGTTAGCACGCTGCAGTTCCCAGAAACTGGAACGACATACTATCATGAGACATAATCAAGTAGACGGCAGTTCGCTCCACACTCCCACCCGGGAAATACGGTCCCAGGATCTTGCTCTTCAGCCGCGTGGCGGTCTTCCACAAGGCTTCAACCGGCCGATACACCGACCGCTCCTCCTCGGGTAAATACTCGAGCATGCTGAACATGATCGGAGCCAGAGCGTACGGCACCGCGCAGTCTTCAATCACAAATCCGTCCAGCGGGTTCTTCTGGTCCCGGAGATCCAGCACAGAGGTGATACATGGGCCGACAGGGCGGCTGGGTAAGGGATCCGGACGACCCATGCAGTTGGCCTCGAAGTCCGTATCATACCTGTGCCTGTCAGTGCCTATCCAAGACATAAGCACGATACGCAAACCCACCCAAACCCCAGCATATCACCATTCCCGCTCATCTCACTCCCCAGCTCATCGCTCATCTCCAGCCCCATCGCCCGGCTCCGCAGCAGAATCTCCGTACTCCCGATACTGCCCGCCCCCAGAAAGACGAGCTTCTTCGCATGCACCCACATGAGATCCTCATAAAAGTTAGGGAAGCGGCGCCGCTTGCCCCCGTCCCAGGCAAAGTACACAATATAGCCCCCGCGGCCCGGCGCCTCGGTGATGTATCTCACCTCGCAGCCGCAGAAGATCTCCGCGCCCCAGTTCCACGCGTCGCTCAGATACGTCGCCAGCGTGGTCGTCTTGCTGCCGTCGTTGATCCCCGTGGCGTCCATCCCGGTCAACTTGGACTCGCGCATATTCACCCCGGTACTGTTCGGCCCGTCGTTGAATCGCGTAGTCTGCGGAACCCGGTAAAAGCGATCCTCCCAGCCCATCAACTCGGCCTGCTTCCGGAGCAGATCCGCCTTCTTCAAGTCCAGCGACGTAACGGGGTACTGCGTTGGTTCTAGCACGTCTCGCGCCCGATCATAATCTAACCACCCACCCATTAACCACCCTCCAGCTAACACGAGCAAAGAAAGGCCAGATACTCACACTTCCTCCACGCCTCCCTCCCCCTCAACTCCTCGGGCCAAATCCCCATATCCAGAATCTCCGGATGCGCCTCCAGAAACACATTCGCATTCAGCAGACTCGTCCCCCCGAGCCCGTTCCCCATGTACACGTTCTGCCCGTCCCCGACCATAAAATGGTACAGACCGTTCGGGTTCCCCCCGTCGACGAGTCGCCCGGGGATACCCCGGCGATCCCCCGGGGCGAATTCCCCGGTCACATGCAGCTCCTTCAGGGCGTCCGAGAGCTTCTCAGGGAATTCGCCGGGGGCTCGTTCCGTGCCTCGCTCAAGGACGCAGACGCGCTGCCGGCCCCGCGCCATGCGGCTCGCGGCGACCCCGCCGCCGTACCCGGATCCGATCACCACTACGTCGTAGGAGTCTTGCATTAGTTCGACGGGGAGGGAGATCCGGGGGAAGCGCCGCGGGTGGTGGGGGGGGTTGCCCGAGCGCTGCGGGCCTGGTTGGGCCGGTGGGCCGTCGGGGGTATCGGAGGGGTGGTCGGCGTTGGAGGTGCGGTGGGGGTTGTTCATGTTGCTGTTTTCGAGGGTATTGGTGCCGTCCATGATCTCGCTCGTCTGTGAGTAACGAGAGTGTGGAATAGGATGTGGAAAGTAGTTGCCTCTAAGGGTTGATATGGGTTTGTATATAAATATGTCTCTATCACCTATTCCAGTAACACCGTGACATGATGTAAACACTCTGATGGAGAGTTGAGCAGATTATTTACATCAAGGCTGCGTAATTACAGGCGGACCGCCACCACAACCTAGATGTCGTACCTCAGACGAAGCGTCATTGGAGTATATAATTAGGTGGTGGTGGTGGCTCGAGCCGGACTTGAAAGAAGGTTGATCAAGATACCCGCATGCTTCCGATCAACCTTTCACATGTATCCAAGATCCCCCCCCCCCCCAAGGACTCGTACAAAGCTGGGTAGAGTTTGCGGAATAGATTACCGGCCGAGCTGTGTGATCCCGGCCAGATGCGAACAGGCTTTCTGATAAGATCCAGCAATCACAGCGGGTTCCAGACGCCATCCTGCTGCTCTACCGTGGAACACGCAGGTCTCGAAACACCATCTGATCAGCGAGAGCTTCTTCTAGTCTGACCCTGCCCTACAGCTAGCCTTAAAAGGACATCCTAGTATGATTCTCCAGCTTGTTTGTTCCCTCCAGCTCTTCGAGTCAAGCCATCACAATGAGTGAAACCAACCGAGTCCCCAACTACACAGGCTCCCCCTGGCAGCTCTTCGTGGCTGATTTCCACCTCTTCTGGAAAAACGTCAGCTACCTCCCCTGTATCTTCCTCCCTCTTCTGCCGTGCCCCTCGGGACGGCTCGACGAGCTCTACCCCAGCCTCCCCAACCTCTTCGACATCACCCTCCACTGCATCCTCTTCGTCACCCAGTCCTGCTTCCTGATCTCCCTACCCTTTCTCATCCTCCTCCCCTTCTACACCTTCGTCCTGTACATCCTCGTTTTCACCGCCGTCAACACCATTGTCTGTCGCATCCTCAACCGAGGCATTCCCCCGGATGGCCTGAAAAGCACCCAGGACGAATCCACCCGACAATGGGCCCCGCACGACGACGAATACTGGATCTTCCTCAATGGGATCTGCGTGGGGTAATTCCCTCCTTACCCCCCCCTCTTTATTCCTCTTATCTCTGTTTAACCAGTTCACAGAAAGCACTGGCTCCAAAGCAACATCGACCGACTCTCCCGGACCTTCCACCGGCCCATCGTCGGAGTCCATAACAAAACGTACCCCCCCTTTCCCCTTCCTTTTCCTTAAACCGTTAGACGAAAGTGAAGGCAAAGGCAAAGGCTAAATATAATAAATGAACAGATCAGGCGTCATCTTCGACCTCCTCCAATGCGTCATCCAACGCTCCCTCCTCTTCGCCACCGACGACATCCGCGACTGCTACGTCTGGGTGAAACGCGCCCTGTACCGCCGCGGCATCAAAAAGGTCGTCCTGATTCTGCACTCCCAGGGCGGCATCGAAGGCGGCATGATGATCGACTGGCTTCTGAACGAGGTGCCCCATGATCTCCTGCAGGGTCTCGAGGTGTATACCTTTGGGAACCTCGCGAACCACTTTAATAATCCGTCGCGGGGCTCGGTGGATCCTCATGACCATGGGGAAGGGGATGAGGGTGAGGGGTTCCTCGAGGGATCGACGGACCGGGCCATCGCGCATATCGAGCATTATGCGAATGTCGAGGACTTTGCGAGTCGGTTTGGGGTGTTGAATTTCACCCGGGGGGTGGTTGTCCCGGCTTATCAGATGGGGGAAGGAGGGGAATTCGAGAGTCGGTTTGTCGGGAATGTCTTTGTCAATCCGGTGTCTGGGCATCAGCTGAACCAGCATTACATTGATCGGGTGTTGCCGCTGGATGTCACGGGCCGGTTTACGAGGGAGCCCGAGGAAGGGGATTTTATGAATATGGAGGCGGTGGTGAGGGGGAGTCGGGAGAGGGAGGTGGAGGGGCAGGTCTTTGGGTTGAAGGGGAGGGCCAACTCGAGGGGGATTCTAGTTAGGGGGGATTCGGGGGCGAGGGTGGTGGATGGGGAGATCGCAGATGGGGTGATGGGGCTGAAGATTCGCGATTTGAGTCGGTTGTGGCAGTATCGGAATGGGGGGAGTCCGAGTTTGTGACCTCTATACTTTGATTGTGTGGTTTAATTCACTTTGGTGAATATTATGGATATGCGTCTGGTAGCGATATATAACAACCACCCCGCCTAATTTCTCCTCCTCCTCACTTCCTGTTATCCAGTTCCTCATCCTCTCTTCCTTACCTGGTATTATCCTACCTCCTTAACATCAATCCTTCTATAACCCTAATATCCCTTCCTAGTCTGAAACTCTCCAATGAATATCTTCCCCGAATCCACCTTCTTCAAAGAATGCCGAGCCGCCCTCCCAACCCCAGCCACCATCCGCGCCATCAACCTTGAGTCCGGCCATACAAGCTTCGACTATCCGCCACCTGTCAGGTTCCCATCACTCGGCTTACTCGTCAAATACGGCGCGAGCGTATCCCTCCCCACTCGAGGCCCAGACCCAGATAATGATCCGCGAGAAACTCCACGGCCGCGTCCCCATCCCCGAGGTCTTTACCTAGACCGAAGACGGCGACCAGACCTTCATCTATATGGCGCTGATAGAGGGGCAGACCCTCATGGAGCGATGGGGCGATCTCACCGAGCCTGAGTTACGAAATATCTGTCTGCAACTGAACCGTCTAGTGAGCATCATCCGGAGTTTAAAGCAGGACGAACACGATCCTTACATTGGTAATTTCGAAGCCATCACGACGACCTAGGAATATACATGCTAACTTCCCTATAGGTAGCATCGAAAAACACCCCCTCACCGACATCTTCTTCTCCAGCTACCGCACGCCCGTCGGACCCTTCCCCGGCCCCAACGCCGTCAAAACCTTCCAAGACGCCTGGGGCATCGACATGACCCGTCCAGAAACGATTGTCTTCACCCACAACGACCTCCTCCCCCCCAACATCCTCCTCTCCCCCGGCCCGAACCCCTCTGTCGCTGCCATCATCGACTGGGCCCAGTCGGGCTGGTACCCGGCCTACTGGGAGTATTGCAAGGCGAGATGGATCCGGCTGAATGCAAGTGACTTTACGGATGAATTTATGGAGGCGTGGCGGACGGTTTACCTGCCGATGATTGTTGACCCGGTGGAGGACACGTGTTACCACCCTTGGCTTTATTTTGTGTTGTCGAAGGGGATGTAGATGTAGCCTTACAACTTACCTTACCTATAACAACACACACAAGATACTAAGTAGTACTCCTAGTAGGTAGGAAGGACAACTGGGTAGTAACACCTCCCACCTCCTACGTACAATAGAACCTCAACTCCTGCAAATAGAAATCGATCATCATAAAACCAGTGGCACTACCGCTACCGCTACCGCTACTCTCCTCCCCGCTAATCGACAGAAAAGGTATCGTATCTGGAAAAAGCTCAGCCGCAACGAAAAGCAAAACACACTTAAGACGTCCCCCGTCAATCCGTCACGAGCAGTCTCACCCCCTTACTATCCATCTTGACAAACGGGATGAAAATGTCGTGTTTGACACGTACATCCTCGATGTCCGTCTCGAAGAGCTCAAAGTTCATCCGGGTCAGCAGGGCCGAGATACCGAGGAGGATCTCGGCTCGGGCGAGGCTGTTTGGGTTAGTACTTTCTCAATATTTATATTTGGGTAGATAGAGATGGAGATGGAGATGGAGGGGGCGTACTGCATGCCGATACACTGGCGGGAGCCCTTGGAGAAGGAAACCAGGTATTTCTCCAGCCGTTTGCGTTCGGGGGGGTTGGTCCAGCGGTCCGGGTTGAAGCGGTAGGAGTCTGGGAAGATGGATTCGTCGTGGTGCATGAGGAGACAGCTCATGCTGACGGGGGTCTACTTCTTTTAGTCTTATATCCTCAAAAGGATAGGGGGGATAGGGGGGATATGGGAGGGGAGGGTTACTCCGGGAGGAATCTGCCAGTCCTTGTAGGTGAGGACGTTTTTGGGTGCGATTCGGGGGAGACGGGCGGTGACGCCGTAGGAGAGTCTAAACGGTTAGCGGTGGCGAGTTTGTCCAGGGTATCGGACAGTGGATAGTGCGTACCGGATTCCTTCGAGCATGACGCCGGTCTGTGATGGTTAGCCAGGTCTGGGTAGTAAAGTGAGGGAACCTACCAAGTACGGCAGCTGTTCGAGCTGAATCAACGCCGGATCCGGTCCTAAAGTGCGGAGCTCCGCCTTCAGCCGGTCCAGCAGCTCCGGCTCGTTCAGCAGATAGAACAGGATATAGCTCATGGCCTTGGCCGTGGTCTCCGCGCCAGCCGACACCAGGATCTGCATCTCCTGCGCCAGGCGGGCCTCGCTCTTCTCGTGGGCGGGCAGGTCACTGCTCAGCACGTCGTCGAAGAGGGTCGGGCGCTTCCCCTGGCCGGCCGACTGGCCGCCGGTCGCGCGGTGCTTCCGGGCGATGTCGGCGATGGTCGCGCGGCAGCGGTGCTGGAAGCCGAAGAACAGCTCCATGCCCGGGTTCAGCCAGGCCGTGAGCGACTCCGGCAGGGCGACCAGCAGCGGGAGCAGGAAGGCGACGGGGCGCACGAAGACGAGGGTCTTGGCGGTGCCGCAGAGGGTGTGTTGCCACCGCGGGATGAAGTCTGGCTCGTCCAGGTAGTGGTAGCCCTCGCCCATGGTGTAGTCGGTGATGACGTCGGTGGTGAAGCAGGTCAGCGGGTACTCGATGTTCACGGCCTGGCCGGTGCCCTGGAGTTCGGCGAGCCGCGCGCACAGCTTGTCGACCAGGTTCTTGAGGGTGGGCTCCAGCTCGCGGATGCGGGCGGTCGAGAAGAAGGGGTTCATCTGCGACCGGATCAGCCGGTGGCGGAAGTGGTCTTCGGCGGTCATCAGGGCATAGGGGGCGTTGAAGGTGCGCTGGTAGTAGGGGTATTTGTTGCGGGGGCTGTCGCGGGCGTAGAGCACTTCGTAGAAGTCGGGGTCGCTGACATGGAGCTCGGTCGGGCTGATGCGGACGATGGGGCCTGATCCATTCCGTCAGCCAAGTCAATTCAATCCGCCAGTGGAATCGGAGAGGGATTCAGGGGGCACACCGTATTGCTTATGCAACTCGCCAATGTGAAAGGTAAATTGGCCATTGCAGATCGCCTCCCAGTAGAACTCGTAAAACACGGAGAGCGCGGCGAGTTTGGGGCCCGGGAAATGGGCGATGGGCGAGAGATACAGGCGAGAGACGGCGGCAGACACCCAGTAGGCGACGACAAGGCCACTGGCGACGAGATAGGGGTGGGCGAGCAGCAGGGCGAGGAGGGAGGCGACCAGCTCCATGGTGGTGTACCGTGTCCAGTGTCCAGACTCCAGACTACAGAGGCTGCAGAAGTTGGATCCAGCGCCAGGGTGTCGGGTCGAGGGGGGTTCTTCGGTTTAAGAGGCGTCTGACTCGTCACTTTTCGACTCCTCCTAGTCGGCGTCACTGCAGGAATGGCATCCGGTGATTGGCAGTGGGTTCGTGAAGAATCATCCATCATCATTCGCATGATAATGGCCTTGTTTCTCCACCGGGGATGAGCCAGGCGTTCCCGGCGCCCTAAAGCCGCCACTATTGCGTTAGCCTGCTGGGCGCTGGCTGGACTCCTGCCGGATGAGACATAGCGTGGAAGAATATACGAGTGGAGAAAATAATAATAATGAAGAAAACATGACAGCTCCACCTGTCACCCTTCTCGGTCCTCGTGGTCGGCTCGTCTCTCACTGGCGACTGGCGGCGGCTTCATTTTCCGCTGCTAGCTTTTCCTAGTGCCGAGGACCTCGTCACTGGGAAAGGATAAAGTACTGAAGTATAATGAAGTATACCGAAGTAGACTGAAGTATCGGTAAAGTTTTCTCAACCATCTCGAGTCACTCGTCACCTTATTAAATGGTGATTAAATGAAGCCGTACTGTCTCCATCCACGATGTGAGAACTCCATCTCCTACCACCATGAAGCCCCTTCAACCCGGCTCTCTCCTCAGCCTAACACTCTCCGCCTCGACCGAACTCGCAACAACCACTGTACCCTCTACCCACCTACCGACTACTGATCCCCAACTAACATATACAGCACTACCATGAAGGCCTCCAAGGCGCCTGCGGCTGCGGCGACCACACCCGCGCTTTTCCCTGGCAGGTACTTCCCCCCTCCCTTGATTTACCTCCCAACCAGCTCACTTTCTTGGATACATCTCACTTTCTTTCTTTGATAAATAGATGAACATCGACAATAGTACGTTTACAGCAGCCGTCTCCCCCTCCCTCTTCGCCCCCTCCGACTCCACCACCTGGTGCGGCCCCGGCTGCGGAAAATGCTACCGGCTCACCTCCACCGGCCTCCTGCGGCGACGGCGGCGACCCCGGCAAATCCATCACCGTCCTGGTCACCGATCTGTGTCCGTACCGGTCGAACGAGGAGTGGTGTCCGCCGGTCGGCCAGGTGAATGCGTATGGGTACGCGTACCATTTCGATATCGTGGGTGGGGAGCGGGTGTTGGGGGATAATGCGGTCGTGGAGTTTCGGGAGGTGGGCTTTGGGAGGGTGGCGAGGGAGGATTGGGGGGGGGTGTGAGTGTGCTAGATAAACCTTTTTTTGCTTCTTTTTCTTTACCTGGTTTGTCTTGACTATTAAGCAGGGGGGGGGGAGGAAGGATGGCTTGTTGCTGATGGCTGGGTTACTGATTGCTTGGGTATGAGACTGGATATGAGTCATGTCATGACGGTAGGAACGAAAGTAGAATAGAATCTTTAATTGAAGTATCAAATGCTAATGGTATCACAATCCTAATCCTATCATATCATCACATCATAAAGAAAGTAGTCATTACACATTCACTATCTTCACCCGCGCCCGCTTCACCTGGAGAATCTTCGCCGTCTGGATCTGTGCCACCGGTACTCGTGGTCGTAGTCGTGGCCGTGGATATAGCTCCGGTAGCCTCGCCGGATACATCTCAATGCTCCCCCCCTCTCCAATCACCCCCGTGCGATCGAGGGCATTCCTCGCCCGCACATACGGGTCCAAATCCCAGTAATTCAGTCGCAGCTGCTCGACCACCTCCTCTCGAGTGGCGATCGCCTCGGCCAACTCGTCTCGGTCCCGCGCGCGGGACGCCGTAATCCACGCCGACGTCGCGGCTAGGAACTCCTCGCCGAGCGACTGCCGCTCAGCGAGGAAGCTGTCCCGGCTCGCGGAGTCGTTCATCGGGCTGTTCTCGTCGGCTTCCGGCTCCGGATAGCTGTAGGTCCAGTCTTCGGCGCCGCCGAGTTCGACGGGGAGGTGGTCCACCGCGATGAACCGTTCCAGGTCGGTGGGGGTCCGGGTGAAGTTCACTTTGGCGACGAGGGAGGGCGCCATCCATGTTTTGATGATGCGCCAGATTCCTATCTCTTTTATTAGCTGATACCTAGGTTTTGTTTGGGGGGAGGGGGGACAACCGGCGAAGACGCGCGGGGCGTTGTGAATCAGGAGCACACCGAGGGACTCCGGGTAGTAGGTTTCGAAGCAGCGGATGATGAATTTGACGATGGGATATTCCTGGTAATTTACTCAGTGGGGTTAGGCTTGGATAGGATGGTTTTGGGGGGAGATACCATGTTGGCGAGGGAAAAGCCGGTCATGTCGAAGATGACGGTCTACTCGAATATCAGCATAGCTAGGAGTATTTTGAAGAAGGGGGAAGGACGCACAGCAGTATCCACCGGCGGAGCCACCAACAACCGCACCATCTCAAACACATGTGTGACGAACTGATTCATCGCCTCCTCGCTCTGCGCCCCAGGCTGATGCAGTCGCACCCGAACCACACACACCGGGCGCCCCGCCCGGTCCAGGCCATGCACGTAGCACTTCCCCAGGCGACACTGGTGGAGGAACCCCCTCCCCGTGGCCGCCTGGAGCAGGTTCGCCCGGTTCCCCATCTGCTGCAGCGCGTACAGCTCGCCGCGCGGGAGGAGCTGGCTGTCGACGCGCATCTCCGTCGTGCGCCACTGCAGGCTCTCGAGTAGGGTGACGAACGCCGTGGGCACGTCCCACTTGGCGACCCGCAGGTACCGCAGGAGGAAGCCATCCGGGGGCTCGTGCTTGGCGGCGGTGAAGACGGCGAACCGCACGTCGTCGGCCGTCATGTGCGAGAGGAAGCGCCGCACGGCGCGCAGCTGGGAGGCGCTGAGCCCGACATCGCGGAGGGTCTGGATGAGACGGGCGTGGTAGAGGGAGCCGGGCACGCCGGTGCTGTCGCGGCGGGAGAGGCGGGATTCAGTGCGGGAGAGCAGCGAGTTGCGGCGGCTGTGCGACGGGGTGGTTGTCCTGCTGGAGGGGGTGGAGGAGGGGATCTGCTGGAGGGCGGTAGATCGGACGAGCTGTTCGATGGCGCCGAGGGCGGAGGCTTCGGTGAGGTGCAGGAGGAGGGTCCAGAGGAGCTGCAGGCGTTCCTCTTGCTCGGAGGACAGATTGCCCAGGAAGCCCAGGGGGATGATGGTGGTGACTGTGCTGGTACGGTTGAAGTCCCTCATCATGGCTGGTGTTGGTGGAGAGTGGATATCGCCAGCCACATGGAGTGGTTAAATTTAAAAGGGAGCGGCCAGTACGCAGGATGAGAGGGGGTTGCAGTTGCAGAGAAAATAAAAAGATGTGCAGCGTCCAGGGCTTTTCACCCGGGTGCGTGCCGTGCAACCAGCTGTCTTTCCCCGCAGATGTGCAGGCATCCCAGAATCTCAACCTCTCAGGGCAGCGCATCCTCGGCTGGATCAGGCTTGGAGGCCCGTGAATCAGGACGGCGTGGTTGGGGAGACGTGTTGATTGGCGGACAGTCCGGGTCTTCTAACCTGATGAAGTTACAGGGTTTAGCCACGGCCAGCCCCTTTCCTCTGATTGGACAGGTGGGATATTTATAAAGACGGTGAGGAAACACATGGGCGATGACCTCATTGTCTATACTGAGGTATATAGCTAGAGACAACCATGGTAACCTCTCCTCATCACATGCACGCCATCATTAGCTACCTCACGATGATAGTCATACAGAGTGACTCAGGAAGGTCGCTGGATTCTGTCCTGCCGGGGAATATGATTACTTGAGAAGACCCTGCATCAACCAAGGATCAAACAGGAGTTCCTTCGCACTGGGCCGTTCTTCCGGTAACCAACGGATCGCCCGGCGAAGAAACCGCAGGAAGTCATCTTTCTCAGCACCCGCGAGCCTCTCCTCAAGGACTTCGAGATTATAATCCGGGACTGGAACGGTGCCGATCCATTTACCTATTGAATGCGACCGAAATTGTTAATGCATCCCCCTGAATGAGAAGATAAGGCAACATACCATTCTCGTCCCAGAACTGCCGACTTTTTTTTTCGCTCCGAGCGAGAAACTGGGGAGGCGGAGGCCCCAGGACCGCCTGCATCTCCGCAAGGTGGTAATTATCATCTAATTTCCGCTCGGGATCTCGAGCCTTGCAGAGGTGGTGGTGCTCAAACAGATCTCAGATCTTGTGGGGGTTACTTTATGGGTTGAGATACTAGATTGCTGAATTGACTCACCACCATCCCAACATTCCAAATGTCAACCGTATAGTCCCAGGACATATCGAGAATAACCTCTGGTGCTCGATAAATATCTGGCATAATGTCACCCTCTTACTGGTCGGTTCCGACCCGTGCCTCGCCTAGATCACACAACACCGGAGTGCCCAACGAGATGGGAAGCGGACGGGAGACATACATAGTCCGATCCGCCAGGACCTTCCGCGGCACAGGCGCTTCGAGTTCGGCTTCCTCGAATTTGGATAGAATTGAGTCGTCCTTGATGCCAAGGAGGATGTTGTTTGGCTGGAGGTCTTCATCTGGACGGTTATCATCAGGCACCAGAAGCGAACTGAACAGACTCACCGGTGTGAATTACCCCTGCCTCGGTGTGCAGGAAATCCAGCGCGGCCAGGATATTCCGGATCGTCGTTCTCACCATGCCGGCGGTCATGACCTTGTCTGGAAGAAGGGCCGTTAGTTGGTCGAGACTGATCCCCAGCGGTGGATGCACGAGACATGTATGCACGTTATGGCTGTTGCGACTGTGGACCTGGAACGCCTCGACGAGCGTAGACACGATCGACCGGCATGGTCGAAGCGAATCGACCCCAGATGCTTATACACTCCGATCTCCGGAGTCGGGGTTTGTGAAGCCGCATAGACTTTCAAAGTGACGTACCGATGGTTCCTACACGATTAGACCCGGAATGCGAGATGGATGGGGTTTTTTTTTCGTACTGCAAGTCCCGACACAGCCACACGGTCGCACTCGATCCGTAGCCTTAATTTCCCCACGACTTGGTATCGGCCATCGAAGACCTCCCCGATGGCGACCGGATAGAACCTCTCGGGCCGATACGTGGGGATCGATTCCTCTTCGACGAGCGAGGAGGCGTCGATGTTGGTCCACCCGGAGCTGGGAAAGACGCGCGGTGTGGAAGGGGGGCGGAGATCAGTTATGCCACGTCGGGCTGGTCGCGAGGAAATAGTCTGATGAATTGAATTGCGGGTGGAGAAGGCTGAATAGAACGGGATTGAACGTAAATAGACGCGTCTCCGGTCGATGGCGGGTGGATGGTAAAGCGATGGTGAGGGTAAGGCGTGGTTGTTGGTTCGAGCCAAGACAGAGTCCAGCCTCACTGTACTGTTTTGCAGGAAGTATGGGATGACGCACTGCAAGGTCTACAAATAAGACGAGTGGTTGATAGATTGGGAGTATCTGAAACACATATTCCTCTCGAACGCTATACTATAGCATAAATATATAATGCCTACAGCTTCGCAACCCCCCCCTCACAACGCGACGACACCACCGCCCCCAGATTCGCCTTCACCAACGCCATAAACGCCTCCATGTCCCCCGGATTATAATACTTGCCGTCAAAGCCCATGGACAGAGTGACCCGCCCCCACAGCGAAAACATCCCCACCCACGCCGACAGATTGATCTGCCGCCCCGTATGCACAAAGTCATGGACCTGGATGGCCGCCGTCTCGGAATGGAACTCCCGTTTCAGCGCGAGCGCGCCCTGCGACGAGAACCCCGGCGCACAGGGCACCGGGACCGGCTCCTGCTCGGCCGCGAGGCCCGCCACGAGCCGGTCCGAGGTAAACGAGAGACTGGCCAGGTAATGCGGCGAGAGGAGATGGGGAGCGAGCTCCGCCCGGATCGCCCGGGCGAGGGCAAGAATGCTGGCGCGCGTGGAGCCCTGGAACCAGGGTTTCTGGAATGGAATCCACAGGAAGACGACGTCAGAGGCGTTGGGGACGGGGACGGGGACGGGGCTGGTGCGGCCCTTGCCTTGGCCTATTGCTATGGGGCTCCGGGTGTCGATCCATCGTCGAGCGTTGCGTGTCATTCCGAGCAGCGCGCCGGTTTCGTGGCCCCGGGCGTAGGTCTGTTTCACGGCGAGGAGGGTGGCGGCCGCCGCGGCGAAGGTGATGCTGAGGTTCTCGCTCTGGAGTTCGGCGAGGAGGGCCAGCGATTCGGTCAGTGTGTACTGGAGCCGAATACAGTATGTTGCGTGGGCGCGCCGGGCGACGTCGGCTTCCGGGTACATGGCGATGGACTGGGGCATCTAGCGGGACGGCGGGTCAGAATGGGGGAATGGAGGGTGGGGATGTGCCCTGGGCGTGACGTACCTTGGAAGCGTAGAGCTCGGCCTGACGGGCAGCATCGTGCAACGCATGCTGTCTCTGCTTCCGGGTCGGCAGGTAGTGTTCTTCGTAGGGGGTGACGGGGGTGACGGGCAAGCGGCTGCGAAGGCCGGAATAGTCGAGGTCGGCCACGGTCAGGTCGCGGTCGCCCGCGACCTGGGTGATGGTTTGGAGGAAGTGGTTCACGAACTGGACGATGCTGTGGGCGTCTGCCAGAACATGGCCCAGATTCCAGACGATCGAGTGCCAGCTCGGACGCTCGGGATCTGCCGCAGGCCCCGTAACGAGATAGAGCATGTTTCGTTTGCCCTTGGTTGGGAGGCGTCGACTGTAGGTCATGCGAGCCACATCGGCGGTATTTTGGTCAGTGACAAGATGGAAGGTCTCCTGCAGCCACTTCATACCGTCCGCCTCGGATTTCAGCGTCTCATAGCTCATCATCTGGGGAAGCTCTCTCCCCGTCGAGAGCTGGATGGCGATTTCGGGATGCGTCGCGTGCGAGACGAGCCAGGCATTGCGAACGCGCTGCACCAGCTCCGGGGTGGACAAGCCGGTGCTGAAGGAGACATCAATCGTCAGTTCGGTATGACCGTCGCGGACATTTTGGTTGTAGGAGCAGCCCTCTTCGCTTCCAGTGCACCTTCTGGTCCAACGGCTGCCGCCGACCTGATGCCAGGCGCCGCTCTCAACAGGATAATTAGCGATAGACATGGTCAGCCGAAGACGATGTCTGTTGGTCGAGATCACAGCAATTGATGTAAAAAAATCATTTCAGGAACGAACGCCGGATCGAATAGAATGTGACACAGCACATAGGGGGGCGTCGATGCGGAGAAGACATGCAAGGGTCGATAGTATGGTGGAGTATTGGCGGCACAAAGCTGAATTTCTCGAACCTGTCGAGGGCCCAAAAGCATTTGACCAGAAGCTTGACTCTGCCACGGGAATTTCTCAGTCCCTCGTAGACCTTGACCTATTTGTTCGGGGAGACAAGATGCACATTGTCCTTTTGACCAACCCAGCCTCGGGCCAGCTCAATGTCCAACTGGCCACGGCTCAGCAGCTGGTGTCCCAAGGGCATTGCGTCACATTCCTCTCCGCAGAGTCGTGTCGCAAGAAGATCGACCACTTCAGACGAGCCCAGAAGACATCCCAAACGAATCTGATCCGCTTCGTCAGTCTGGGTTCAGGTCGCACGGTTGACGATTTGTGCGCTGTCTCTTTGGCTTCTCGTACGATCCTGACTGACACTGACCTACAGCACGATCCGCAACCAGGAACGTATGCAGTTTATGCGAAGGGTACCTGGCGACCCGGTGAGTCTGCAGACGAGCATCGAGGTTGCCCTGGGCCCTGCCGAGAGAGATGCCGCAACGGCGATTCGGGTACGCGACTACATCGACGCGCTTGACCCTGATATGAGTGAGTGGTACTAGTATTGAGCGTGGGATTAGGGCTGACGGTTTCCCATCTTCATAGTTTGCGTCGATGCGCTTACGGCGTCTCTCATCACCGGCGTCCGCCTCACGAAACGGAAATTCATACTCACGATCCCCTGCTCCCCCGGACTGACAGCATTGCCTGGCGCATTCCAGCCTCATTCTGTGGCTGCGAACCGCCGCGGTTCCTGGGGAACATTGTTCGAGAGTACGTCATCCCCCGAGCAGAGAGACCAAGGCTGACTTTTTTTTTCTCACGTTTTCCATAGACGTGTACCTGAACTTCCGAGAGTACCTGCACAGCCGAAGACACCCCGATCGTGTCGCCAAACGCGAGATCCTCTGCCGGCGCTTCGGGCTGAAATCCTACGGCGCCACTCGGGACACCTCGATCCTACCACCCCACTGGGACGACGAGAACTGCATGGCAGGCATCCACTTCAACACCCCCAGTCTCACCGACTGCCCCAAGCAATCCTCCAAGGTGGTCTTTGTCGGCGCCGGCGTCGCCACCGAGACCTCTCAGGCCCCCTCCCCGGAGCTGACCTGGATGGATGAAGCCACGGCCCTCAGCGAAGACGTCGTCTACCTCAACATGGGCTCGATGTTCATCTGGCAGCCGCACGAATTCTGGAACTGCATTTCGGCCTTTCAAGCCGTGCACCAGAAGCAAGGAGGACGGGTCCGCTTCCTTTTGAAAATCAACTTCCCGGCCGACTCAGTCCCGACTTTCTCGACAGAGGGACTACCCTCTTATATACGGCTTACAGACTGGATCGAGAACCAACATGCTATCTACTCGCACCCTGCCCTGAAGGTATTCATCCACCACGGCGGAGGCAACTCGTTTAACGAGGCTGTCTACTTCGGTATCCCGCAGCTCGTGCTCAGCCAATGGCTCGACACGCACGAGTACGCTCACTACGCGGAACACTTCGGTCTCGGGCTGCGGAGCAAGAGACCACCGCATATCGAGTCGGGCGATGTCGAGGCGAAGATTCTGACCCTCCTCGGACCACGCGGGGAAACCTACAAGTCCCATTGTCAGACGTGGGCCGTCCGCAGCCAGATCAGCGGTGGTGCGGCCGCTGCAGCCAGAATTATCCTGTGCCACGCTGAGTCGACGACTGGACTGCGGGAGTCGATGTCGACCCAGCTGTCCCCGCTTGAGGTACTGCCTGGAGTCGAAAAGGATCCGGAGGCGCTGGAGAAGGTCGTCATATGTTCGTGATCGTGACGGTCTGTACAAGAAAAGAAAAGAAATCTACCATCTATTTAGTTATCCCTTGCGGCTTACATATACGGAAAAGGGTAAGGGGGGTGGAAGATGCATATACTTGTACCAACTAGAGCCTTCTGCTAGTACTAGTATACAAGGACGCTTAGCATGCTGGAATTTCTCACTGATAAAAACAAATTGTTCACATATGTATGGAGTAAATTATAGCCTCGCCTGCACTCGCTCCTCCGCAATCAAAATCCGAAAAAGCCCCGAGACGGTATACGCCAACCGCATCACCTCATCCTGGACGAAGAACCGCTCATCGAAAAGCAAATTACACCGTAGCTCATCCCGGAAGCTATTGAGACAGAAACACACGGTCGGGTCTGTGTTGCGCCCGCCGGTATTAAAGTCGGCCATGCGGACTCGGTCATGGCCGGGAGGGGTGACACGGGTGTCGTTGAATTGGCCTTGGGAGGTCAGTGTCGGGCGACTGATGCGGGGGATTGACGCCGAGGAAGGGTCTTGGGAGGATCCCGCTAGGGCCTTTGCGAGGGTAGGGGCTAGTTGATCGTAGACGGCGATGAGGTGTGGGGAGACGAGGTCTTCTCGCTGAGCTTGCTGGATGGCTCGGGCTAGGCGGAGGAGACCTGGTTTGTCCTTCGCTCGAAGGGTGATGGTCTTACCGTCTATCCACATCCCTGCGGGGAGGATGCTCATCGTGAGAGCACCGCCGGGACTCTGGGTGGGTAGCCATCGCTGGGCGTTGGCGCTGTATAGCAGATGGGCCCCGTCTTCGTCTCCGGTGCTGAAGGTTTGCGCAATTGCGGACGTGATACAGGCGAAGAAGGCGGTCGTGAGTGTGATTCCCGATTCTTTGAAGAATCTGAATGCTGCGGATGATTCCTCCGGTTCAAAAGTGACGACCTTGGTCTGCGTACGACTGGGGCGGTTCGGCCAGTCCGGGTGGAGGGGGATACCGATGGATGAGCGTCCCCAACGTGCCTGAGCGCGTTCGTAGATTCGATACGCGTCCTGGAGATCCTGCGGAGTCGGCTGGTGGCGTAGCGAGTATATGTGACTGAGGCTCTCAGGGAGATACGGCTGGAAATCAGCGACGGTCTCTGGGGAGAAGACGGCATCCAGACCGAGCTCGTTGTCCGGGTGGGCTAGCTGGGTGATGAACTCTTGCTCTATTCTGAACACTTCATGGCCCACGATGGTGTGGGATATGTTGAGGGCACAACCTCGGGCACCGCGTACGGGGTCCACCACTAGTGTCATAGTCGGGGTGTCTGACGGCCGTCGCGAGAGGGCTAGGGAGACGTCGGTCATCGTGGTCCCTCTGGTTACGCGACATGTCTGCCCTGCCCATCGTTTGGCCGCGTGGAGTGTCCCGTGGAGTCCTAGAGTGGCCTGCTCTAGATCATTGAAAGCGACCCCGATGACGGGGCAGGCGTGTCGCGTTCGCCACCAGGCAGCCTGACAGCGTTTGGCCAGCTGCTCGCAGGTCAGTGGAGTTTCGAGGGCGGCGACGACAGTAAGTTGAAACTGCGCCCACACGGCCGAGTCAGCTACCTTTCAACAGGGACGTGTGGTTGATGGAATGGAGGCCAGACTCACGTTTCCGTTGCAGTAATATTCCGAGTGCTTGATCAAGAGCTCAACTCCGCGAAGGCGTCGCACCATGCGAGTTCCGGAATGGACTACTTTCCACTCGGAGGTGGGCGTTGGTAACACATTGCTCTCTGGATGCTCCTCAACCGAGGCCTTCATGTTGAAACAAGTGGTGAGAACTCGGGCTGATTGAGCAAGCCTGCGTTTCGAATTAAAACTCCGAGACGAGGCCGCGGGGTAGATCTACCTGGGTGAAAGGGGTGGGATGCTCATCGTAGCCAAGAGGCTGGGATGGACCTTGCATCCCGACCATTCCTGCAAGGGGGTGGCCGGTATATTCGACGATCCCTCAGGGCAGAATCTAATTTCTGCATTGCTACGATGCACATTTGTACGTCACTCAGGAACCAGGTCTTTATCTGTTAAGGTGTTAGATGTGGAAATGGCCAATATACAACCTCTCTGCCACCTGAGTTGGGTAAACGCGTGAATAAAGCGTTTTCAGCACTCCTATTCTCCCAAAGGGGATCTACACACATCATCACTCCTTGCTACTTGGCTATCAATCCTGCACTGTTCTTCGCCCTGAACCAGGCCCCGGAGTTAGGGCGACCGAACATGGATGCCGGCGACTATACCGTCGTGCCGATCTCTCTTTTGGACGCGACTGTGGCAAAGTGAGTTTCATAGCCTATATCCGGGCCTGATCTATTCAGCATTGACCGTTCTGAACTAATCTTCTCCCTACAAAGCGCTGAGATAGTGGTACATGCCAAACCCTCACCAGCTGAACCGTGCTAATGCTCATCGCAGGTCAGAGTCAGCGTTGTTTTTGATGCCCAGCTGTCGTTTGAAGAGCTCCAGAAATCATGGACCCAGGCACTTCAGGCCCGGCCTATTATGCAAGCGCGGGTACGGCGCTCAACGACGGCACTGTCGGGCCTGGAGTACCACGTCTTGACTCCTGAGGGTATGGCAAAGCACCTGGAGAGGCAACTCAGCACCGCAGATCATCTGAAGGACTTCTTCTGCCTAGACGAGTCCCATCGATCAATCTCTGACTACTATCCTGGTCTCGGGGTTGGCCCCGATGCACCTGGTCGATCCGGGGGCATTGTGATAGCCGACAGCCCGGATCTGCAGGATCAAAAAAGGTGTACAGCCTCCAATGGCGTAGAAAGCCTCGATGAGCTGATCAACTCGGACAGCGGGGTAACTACGATCCAGGTCACCCGGTTCAGCGATGCAACTCTCATCACCACTTCCCTCAGCCACATCGTCGGAGATATATTCACCATCAAGAGCATCTTCACGGCGTGGGAAAGCGCTCTGTATGGGAACCCTCCTGCTCCTTTTGAACAGCTGGGGCAGGATTCTTTCAGTGCCTACGGACCAGGCGGGAAACTTGCCGGAAACAATGTCAACCTGTTGCCCCCCGGCTGGCGGGTGTATGGGCTACTGGACAAAGCTCGGTTCCTGTTGCGTTTCCTATGGGACTACTATGTGACTCGACCCGAGAGAAGCGTTTCCCCCAAGTACATTTTCATCCCCGAAGCCGACGCGCAGGCTTTGGAGGAGCAGGCGAAACGTGATCTCGTCGAGCTGGAGGAGCAACGCCGGCAACCGGGCATCGAAATGCGAGACCCCCTCCCGGTCAGTCGATCCAACATCTTACACGCGTGGCTCCTAAAGCAGAACCACGCCCATCTCAATCCCGAGCAATGGACCACACCCGTCACCATTGTCAACGCCCGCGTCAAGCCACCGACCGGCATGACCGCACGGTCCGACGACTTCCCCCGCCACGACTGGTACGGCGCTGCCATGGTCGTCGCCTTGCCCAGACTCAAAGTCGGCCAGCTTATGGAAATGTCCCTCGGAGAACTAGCGCTTCACGTTCGCGAGGGGATCAAGGCCGGCTCTTCGCCGGAAAACACTCGACGATGGCTCACCTACACCCTACACCATAACCTGTGGACGAAGCCTTCAGGGGAATTTGTCTCGTGGGGTCCACCGCACCATGGCTGGTCTGGTCTGACGGATTGGCGTCTTATCCGGTTAGCAGAGTTAGATTTTACTCCCGCTCGACGGGACCACAGTCGCGCACGTGTCACCGTCTGTGGGTTGAACACTCACATGGTCATGGATGGCACGCAGCGGAATCGTTGGGCTTGTCTTGGAGAGGCTGGGGGTGGGGTTTGGTTCTTTGGCGTTGCGAGTGACGTGGAGTGGAAGGATCCTCGAGGGTTTGGGAAATTTCCTCATCTCCACCGTGCGAGAAGTTAGATATATTTCACGGCAGAATCTCCCGCCATCTAGATATATGTTAAAGGACTTCTAGGGTACACTCATTCTCTTTTTTCTATGACGATGGTTTTCTATAGTTCAGGTGTGGGCGTCAACTCTTTACTAACCCAATTCGCTCTCAGCTTAATAAAATCCACGGAGCATTTAATAACACATAAAAAAGCCCGAAAAATTAATACCCGAGGCCTGGAGATAACGGACCAAATTCCAACATACCCATTTTGTATATTAACAGGCTAAACCATGCTCTAGACTCTTTCTATACGCCGTCCGTGCCTCCAAAGCACGAAGCAGATATACACCCCCGACACCAAAGTATCAAGGAATTTCACCCATAAAACCAAGAATATGTCTTACCCCCTTCCCGTTCGTATCTAGCTAGGTACATCCACACGAAGCACTCACATCCGCCCCATCCTGGAAACATTGACAGATAGGTCCCCCCGGCACGGGCATACCGCGACACCCGTTGAAACAGCACCGCCAGTATCCGTCCGGGCACCGCGGACAGTCGGTATAGGTACTGCATCTGGTGTCGGAGGGGATGGGTGGCGGGTCGGAAGTGGTGGAGCTGCTGGTTGTGGTAGTAGTGGTCGTTGTAGGGGGTGGTTGTGTAGTCGTTGTCGTTGTCGTGGTAGTTGTCGTCGTCGTCGTCGGCTCCGCAGTGGTAGTTATGGTTGTGGTCGTGGTAGTTGTCGTCGTCGGCTCCGTAGTAGTAGTTGTCATTGTGGTTGTCGGTGTTTCCGTCGTTGTCTCTGTCGTTGTTGGGATTTCCGTCGTGGTATCAGTAGGCACTGGAGCAACCGTCGACTCAGTGGACGTACTAGTGACAACATCCGTTGTGCTCTCCGTTGTGCTAGATATCGAGAAAGGAAATGTAAACGGAGGAGGCATAGTAAACCCCTCATACGACCACAACGAAGCCCCCCCGACCCAGCTCGGCGCAGAAAGAGGACAGACATGATCCATGATCTCCGTGGATGTGGTTGGAGCACCAGCACAGGCGGTTTCCACGGAACAGACGGTCGAGAAGCAGGTGGTGCTGGCCGAGTCGGAGTCTGTGGCGCAGAAAACCTCACAGTTTGTCAGGGCTATCGGAGAACTACACACGGAGGTGATGCCGCTGGTCGGTGGTTGGGTCGTGGTACTAGATGGGTTGTTCTGTAAATCGGTTATAACCCCTTCCAGTAAGTCGGAAAGAGCCTGGAGGTCATTCAATGGCCCGTCTAGTGCGCTCGCGCTGGCTGAACCGCCAGCTACCTGGCCAACAGCAGACGATAATGAACCCAGGGCGGATGCGATGCCAGAGATTGTGTTACAGAACCAGAAGCATAGACTGGGCGATGAGAACCCCAAGTCTTTTCCAAAATGGTCCGTGTCTAGAGACGTATGTCAGTCAGAGTTGAATGTGATATATGGATTGGCTTGATTGTGTGAGGCTTACTAGACTGGGTGTGTTTAATGGAATCTGTGGCGGAGGCAGCCTTTGCAGAATCGGCAGGGCTCGAAGAGAAGAAAGAAACGGCAGCTGCTACGCCTTTGATGTCCGAGATCAAGGCTTCTGCCGAGCTCACAGCGGCAGCGGTGTTTACGGTCGTTATTGGAGCAACCGTCCCGTCTGAATCCGTGGTGCCACTGATGGTCGTGGTCACTGGTCCTCCGGCCCCAGTGGATGTGATGGTGCTAGTCACAATGGGTGGCAGGGGAAACACAGTCGAGGGAAAGGGATAGGAAGTCACCGGAGCAAGCGTACTTGAGCTCTGTGGCTCCGGCGCCCTGGTAGGGAATGGGATCGGAGGGAATCCTGGGATGCTTGTTGTTGTTAAGATGGGATCCCAGGCAATTCCACCGGGCCCAACCACGACGGTGGCGATGACCCCATCGATTTCCGTAGTCACTGTAGTCGTTGTCCCGAGCCAGGTATATTGTATCAGGGTTGTGGGGGTGAACGTAACCTCGGTGGAGCTTGAGCCATCTGTACCAGTTACTGTCAACACGGTGCTCGTCGCTGAGGGCGCCGGGGGCCATGATGTATCACTAGAGGATGTCGGAATCGGCTGAGGATTCGAGGTAGAGGTTGGAAATGTTGCAGTGCTCGTGGGCCCCGGCAGTGGTGCCACCGTAGTTGTAGATCCCGAGTCCTGGGTTGTATGGGGCATCACGGTGATAGTCACTCCACCTGTGACGATTGTTGTAGGGCTCGTGGGCGAACCCGATGTCCAGATAGTGCTCCCGGGGCTGACGACAACGCCTCCTGGGCCGAGGATGATTGTGTGCCCATTGCCATCCACGACGGTAGTAGGGGACGGCCCGACGGTGTAAGTGGTGCCGTTTATAACAAAGTCCCAGCCTGATGTGACGACTGGCGAGGTGGTAGGGGCAGGACTGATAGGTACAACACTGGTGGGTAAGAGACTAGATGTCACGCCAGATTGACTGGGGTTTTCGTCATTGGGCTGGACAGGGATTAAGGTAGAATTGTCGCACCTAAAGCCAATATTAGATTGATCCTCGAAATTGACGGGTATAGTAATGCAAGCTCACCGATACTGGGTCTGAGGATAGCAGTCCTCGCCGCAAGGAAACGTCGGGATACCCTCGATAACTGGGCAAAGCTTGCTTTCGTCAAAGCAGGTATACTGCGACTCCAGGTAGCAGTCCGAGGCACATGGCAGAGTGCGGACGCCGTCAAGGATAGGACACAGCATGTCACTGGCGTAACAATTGTACTATATTCAAGCGTGCTTAGGTTAGATACTCCCTTCGCAGGGGGCAATAACGTGTGCGTGAATGTAAACATACCTTTTTCTCATTATACCATTGTTCGCCGCAAGCGAGCAGCGGCCTGTCATCCGGAGGCCCCTGAGATGGACCAGGTCCCTGGAAGGGATCCTCCAGAGCCCGGAATTCGTTGACCGCCGGCGACCAGAAGTTCTCATATAAACGTCCGTTGGGGAAAGGCTGGTCTCCGGGTACGGGGATGTCATCCGCCTGGAAGTACAACCGAGCTCCCCGAAAGGCCACGCCGTTGGTGACCGTTGCTGCCGGGTCGTACTGGTACAAACTCTTGCCTCGGGCCCGGTCGAGAGCCGGGTCATCGTGGTTCAAGGCCTCGTAGTTAATAACTTGGGGCATGACGTGTTCCAAAGTTCCGAACATGTACTGCAGGAATAGGAGGACCTCGAAGTTGTACAGTACGCCATCACCATACTGAGTTACTCCAGTAACAGGTTGGCCAACTCTCTGCGGCGGCTGAAGTTCATTCCTGGGCGTTATGAAAAACGCCCGAGGTTGGGTGTCTGGAGCAAAAAGTCCGGAGTGTACCAGGTCCTCGAAAGCAATGTACGTATTACCGTGATGGTCTACACCTGTTCGTAGGAAGTCCAGCACAGATCTTTCGAACTTGACCCTTCGGACGATTTCCGATGGTGGGTTGCGTGTGTTGTCTGCAAAGGACCCTGCCTCACTGATACCGCAACGTTAGCATATATGCTGCGCTGCCACAATAGAGGTGTAGGAACCTACAAGAAGTGAGCGTAGTACACTGCCCGGTTGGAGACAACCACAAAGGCCGAACAGCCACATAACCCATCCAGTCCAATCTCCACAGTAGTGTCCTCCAGAAGGGAGAAGACGGCGGAATTGGCCGGGTTGCTCTCGTAGGTATAAACCATCTGTATACCAAGACGTCGCCAGCGATCAATGCGCCACTTCAACCAACTGGCCACCTCCTGACCGGTGGTCAGATCAGAGAACTGCCTCTTCGACATTCCCCAATTGACCGCACCTTCGACGGTATCGAGAAGGGCACTACTCCATCGTGACAATAGCCCTCCAGGAGGGCTCTGAGTCGGCCGTGCCGCACACTTTCCGCGACAGAGTAGGTACGGAGTAGTGTCGCGTGGAGCAAGGGAGCTCTCTAGGCTTCGAAAACATCAGTCGCTGGGAAGAGGGAACACATGTAGATGTCAGGTTCTTACTTTGCAATTCCGCTCTCGAGGGTTGTATTAACGCTGATAGTCTGCACACTATCCACATAGGTAAACCTGTTCTTAACTTAGCCAGCCTCCTTCAAACAGCAGGGGCTGGTCCCAGAGGTTCCTTCAACAGGGAATCGAGAAACATACCTGCCATCCTTTTTGATCAGCGGCTCCCGGGAAGAGGCCAAGGGAAGTACCAATCCCAGGGAAAGGATGATTTGAAGAGTCCTACGAAAAATCATAGTTTTATCACGGTTGTGCTTGTTGACGTAACCGTAAAGAGCGCTCATGCGGCCTTTATACCTCACCTCACACAACCGTCAACGAACAAGAACCAGTCATACATCGTCGGGGAATTACCCCAGTTCTACACATCCCACTCTGTGGTGCAACACAGGTGTCCCCGACATCACATATCTGGGAATACACATTGCTTCGGCATCCCCGATGTTTGACCGCAGATTGGGCTGCTTATGTCAATGCACGAGGGTAGATGGTGAGGCTATACTGGAAATCTTTTCATATTTACTAGCTGAGCGATGGGGCCATTCTCCGATCGAGGATAGCCAGCTTATACAGATGCACGATGACGTTTCTGAAGCTCGGCCTCGCCGATCACTTCACTATGGTTTATCGTGTGACATGCCATCGCAGCATGTCTTCACCGCGACTCTGAGGGATTTCCCCAGATCCCAACACTCGGGAACGTTAAGTGGTGTTCCCTAGAACGTTCCAGACGGCTTTGACCCCTGTCGTGTCCAGTACCTTGTCGGCTATTCTTCCTCTGCTGGATTTCGAGCCGTTGTCGGCTCTCTTAGCCAATCCGGGAATTACAAGATAGCTGTGGCGCCATCTAGGGCTGACGAAGTTTACCAGCCCAGGCAGGGTCAAGTTTGTGTCGGCGTCTTGGCTAAATCTTTGTCCAGCCAGCAGCGCGGACTTTTGATCCCCGAAATTCGCCCATGATAGAGCGGGCTTATGATCCTTGGCAAACGATATCGAGGCCTAGCTAGAGTCTAGTCTTTCACGCTCAGGTGTAATCTCTCTCAAGACACCGACATATAGCTTCTTCATGACGAATAAACTTGACAACATGATGTTAAAACGGGCGTTCCCGTCCGCTCAGCCGCACCTCAGCCCTACATATTGACCCAGATGTATATCCAGCCGGCGGGAGAACTCTTGTGGCTCATGCATTTCAAACAACAGGGTATAATTTGACCGAACACAATTTACATTTACATACACATCTCTCACACCCACCGTACAATGATACTTCATCCAAGAGCCATTATCGAGGGAAGCTCATTCATAAATAACACCTCCACCCCCGTCTCTCCAGGGCACTTGGTTTCCTGACCCGTCAAGTGTTCTTTGGTAAGCAGGGTGGGAACAGTATCGGCCCAGGCGGCGAGTATGCAGCGCACGATAACACTGGCATTTTCGAGACTGATCGGCGTCTTTCGGGCTAGTCGATATTCAATAACATGCAGTGCGGCCCCGAGATCTTGGTTGAGCAAGTTCTGCTCCTCCGCCGTCAGTGTTATCGTATGTTCCCCTCCCCCCTGCGGCTGAAGCTTTGCTTTCTCTGCTTTGACTGCAGCCCGGTATACACGTTCAAGAAGATCAGCCGTGGCGTCGAACACTCTATCCATTGCTTTCCTCTTCGCCATCCGTCCTCCTGCACCAGCCCCGGTTGATTGGGGACCATGCCGTCCGTTAGTAGCTACAGCTCCCGCCTTAGGTTCAGGTAAATCCTCACACAACGCTACTACGCGCTCGAGGAGGTTCATATATCGCGAGAAGGTCGACGCCGCATCTCTTGGATTCCTGTCACTGGCAAGGTGGGTGTGGTTGACGTAGGTGTGCCCTTTGGCTGCCGTGCGCTCCGCGACTCTTTGCCCGAACATCCTCGCGTCGGTTTCCGCCCTATGCAGTTGGTCGATCAGAGTTTCCACATTCTGCACACACTCGTCGATCTTTCCAGCTACCGTAAACCGAACCGCTTCGATGACGTTGGGGGCCGCCTGGGGTACGAGTCCCCCGAAGGCAATGCCTGCGACTGTGCGCGCCCAGCGGCCAACCTCCTGGAAACTGGCGCTCAGCACGGAGCCTAGAGTTCGGTCGTCATCGTCATTCGTCAGTCCATAATACGCGTCTATTGCTTTGTCCGCCGGCAATCGGCGAAGAAATTCTAATGATTTGCCGCCATAAGCACGCGTATCCACGACGCCGACTCCACGCTTGATCCCCGCGAGCACTGCGTCTGTCACGTAGACGGAACGCACCCAGTCCGTACTCTCGGCGAAAGGAATACTGCCGCACGCGAGATGCTTCGCCATGAGCGAGGTGTAGCCACTGCCCATGGACGGCGCATGCCGTGAGATTCGCGAACCTTTTCCGATGGCCAGTCGCCATGTCGACTCCGTGTGGGTGAGATCGACCGACAACCCGTATGCTCCGATGCCGGAAAAATATAGCCCGTTATTGCTTTTTACGATGGACATGCCCATCACGAGGCAGAGAGCCACGAGCTCTTCCCGCGTGATTGGAATGCAGGGCGTCCCTTGCACGATCCACGTCGGCTTGACCCTTCCCAAGCCCTTGTCTTCGTCGTGTCTTCCGGTCACTCCGTTCTTTTGAAGATGTTCGTCTGCTCCTGGAAGGCTTCTGATGCAGCACGACAGCATCCTTTGCTGGAAAAGGTCCCGACGATGGTCTACCAGCTCAGTAGGGCGATGCGTCCTGTGCTCTGGGCTCTTCATATTTTGGAATATGTTGAAGATCGTGTTTTTGACCTTCCAGGCCGGGGGAAGTCTGTCCTCGTCCCGCCTCGCATCATCAAGCGTAGACTCATACAACGGAATCCAGGTCAGCTCCGGATGAACTTCCGGCATGTGGTCCAGTGTAGTGCTCGTCCAAAAGCCTCGATCGGCGGCTTCGATCAGTCCCTCGATACTGGGTAGAGCGAGGACAGGCGATTTGACCCCCAGCAAAGAGTTCATTGCACTGACTGGCTTATTTCCCAAGCAGCCCATCAGGGCGGCGTTTGTCGTTTGGTACCGTTCATCATTTGCTCGCACGCGACGGATCCGCTCCGTACAGAGTGCAACAACGGCGAAGATAATAGCGAGGATGCTGATCCCCGTCAGGATCGTCTGGACCAGGGAGAGCGTGTCGGCGTTAACCATGGGTGCGGTGCGATCGGGTGTGCAGAGGGTGGGGATAAATCATCAAGACGCGGCTAAGGAGTTGGGTGGGAGCCTAGTTTTATCATGTCCCGAAGAGCAGCCCTTTCGAAACGGTCTATTTCCGGAAATGAAACCAGCCTTGCGCTCTGCGACGCTGAGCCGCGTACGTCGCTGGCAGTGAAAATAGGGCCAATCGCGGCAGAGTTAGAGCCTTCGGATGACGTGCCCCCTGTCAAATATCGACTGCTGTAATCGATTGGGTGGTAGGGCTCATCAGAGGCAGCCTTGACAGTCGAAGGAGAAAGATGATTTGCTGTCGCGATTCAGCCTGCGGCTGAACTGATGACGAACCGCTCCAGCCTTCCCTTGTTGACTGTAAGTAACCCCGCCACGCGTCCTGCTGAGTCTCGAATAGTCGCCCCCGGATTTATAGAGATGATCTAAATCAAACCTCGTGGGTTCCTCCCGCCAGCCTGATCTTTATATGACTTTATCCCAAGGTGGTGGGACGGGTTTCCGGTAGTGTATGTCACAACTGGCTGGACATTATTATCTTCACCCGTAAGGCTGAATTTGCCTGGGGAATGAGTCAAATCAAACACTAGTAGTATGACAAACAACCGCTTATACTCGGCTTAACGGTCGATGATTATCAAGCGGTAGTTTCAAGTAACCGAGTTGAAAGTATCGTATCCCAAGAATCTGACACAAAAAAGTCGTAAAGCGACCAGGTACAGCCTACACCACTCATTGAATCAAGATTGTACGGGGTATGGGGCACTCTTGGTAACTCCAGAAGTATAATACATGGAGCAAATAGTGTTTTGGGTGTTATACTGTATAATTAATCAGGGTCACGATGTGTACCTATCATATAAAAGGGGAGATTTTCAAGTTTAGCGATTGTCAGCAATAGAGCCGTTTATCTATACCCCAGTTATAAATAACGTGTTAGGCATAGCTGCTGCCTCCCCTTCTCCCGGGGTCGGCTCAAATGCCAAAGTCGAAGAAAGACAATCCCTAGAATGATTCCCACGGCTTTTTCTATAAGAAGGTTCCCCGCAGAGGGAGACTGAACATAAACATCGCTTATCGGTATCATTGAAGCCGAAGTGTTCCCAATTAATCAAGAAACAGCAATTTGTCAGCACGATGAGATGGTGTGATTGCAATTATATAAACAATCCACCCCGCTGCTCTGGTTCCTGGTCCCCGTAGACGGGCAAAATTACTACCCTAGGTACACAATAACCAAATGCAATCCATTCTATCCGCACATGAAATCGGCGAAGGACTTCCCGTTCTGATCATCCATGGATGGCAGCTGGATGGAAGAGCCGAGGAGGTTGACTTTGAGCCGATCTTCAACAAGACCCCCGGACTTCGTCGGATTTACGTGGACCTTCCAGGCATGGGCAAAACACCTGCCCAGAACGTCAAGGATCTGGACGATATATACGATCGTCTGGTGCAATTTATTGATTCGCGACTTGGGAGCTCAAGATTCGTCCTGGTCGGCTCGTCGTGTGGGGGCTATCTTGCCCGTGCGATAGCTCAGAAATACAGCCAGCAAGTCGACGGGTTACTATTACGCGTACCGCTTACTGAGCCAAATGACAGCAAGCGCGACCTCGATGCTTTCGAGCCCGTGGTTGCAAACGAGCAACTCATCTCGAGCATATCGGCCGAAGACAGGGCACTTCTTGGGAACGTTCTCGTTCAAACGCCTGCTTACGTTGAAGCATTAAAAGCAAAGTACACGGGTGTTTGGCTGCCCGCGGGGAAAGCAGCGGACATCAAGATGTTGGATCCAATCCGAGCAGACCCTCAGCGATATCAGTTGTCATTTTCGTTGGACCATGAAAATGCCAAGTTCTTTGCACCCACACTTATCGTGTGTGGTCGGCAAGACGAGACTGTGGGCTATCGAGACAGCCTTCGCTTGCTAGAGCTCTATCCACGGTCAACCTACGTTCTTCTAGATCGTGGTACGCATGGCCTTCCTATCGATGAGACCGGCGTTTTTGAAGCGCTTGTGCGGGACTGGATAACCCGGGTTCAGGAATGGCGAGGTCGCACGGAGAGCTAAGAGCTATCAATATCAATCATCTCTGTACCAACTCCAGTACCTAGAATGAAAGCGTGAGATGGGAAAAATGGTGCTTTATGATGTGTATATATAAAGGAGTACCCTTAGCATGAATCGCTATCATTGTGAATGTCCTCTGGGTGTGGGGAGTCTAACCTCAGGTAGTGTAGGTGAGGATTCCCATTGCTGCGCCACTAGGTCCCAAACCCAAGCATCCGAGCATCCCATGTAGACTTATTGAAAAACAATACAACCGAAGTGATCATGCAGCGCGTGGAAGTTGATCAATTAACACGGCTTGGCGGGAGCGGAATAGCTTCTATTAATAGGTAGGGTTGCGGGGATCTAGCGGGTGGCCGAAACCATATACTTGAGCTAGCCAATAAATATAGAATGCGAGTCGAAAAGTCTTGCCTCTATACAAGCTACTCCGGAGGCCAGGCTTACCTACTATGGCCAATTAGAATTTCGATGGGCTCTGGACTTAATACAAACATAAGGGTGGGGTATTATTCTCTATTGCAAAAGCATTAACAACTACCCTCAGGTCAGCCTTTGGAACTATACACTACTACATGTGAACAAACCACCCGAACCCGTACAGGTTGGTATAAAAGGCAGTTGACATCTATCTTCTCAACACTTGAATATCAAATAACACTTTTTCATGCTAACTTACTACCACATCGACCGGGGCCTACATTTAACATGCTCAACACAGAACTACAATGGCACTGGCAGGCCATAATGTTAATAATATATCTGAAGATTTTGGTCATCCTTAAGTAATGCACACATTGAGGATCACTGACACGCGAGGGGCGGTAGTTCTACTCCAACTGGGATGGTGCTAGTTTATAATAAATCTCCCCCACCCAAAATTGGCTTTACTGGGAGACCTTATTTGCGATCGACAATTACAAATGGCTCCTATGCCGAGCAGGTGGTTGAAGGGACCGTATTTATTGGGTGCTTAAGACTGGGGAACTTAGGTATCTCCATCTGGTGGGTCCCTGGTCAGGATCCACCCGGGAAATTATGCATGCCAGGTACGCCCCCCCCCCCCCCCCCGAGTAGGCCTGTTTTGGATATCTTTGAGGAATCCAATCTATCCGGCCTCAGCGCCACTGGGCATATGGTTCTTTGCCCAGGATTTAGCGGCCGCTAGGGAGCGCATTCTGCCCCCAACTCCAGCCCGATCTTAGTACATGTTTTCTGTTTCTGAGTAAGCACACTAAATGATCAGGGCAGTCATGTATACTAGGAAATATTCGAGCATATCAAACACCGCACGACATTGACAGCCAACCATTGACCCATGTGCGGGTTGAGATACCAGTATGAGCTCATATGTAGAGCGAGGTAAGCAAGGATAGTCCTAGACAGGAGGGTATAAATATCTAGATAGAGGCATCACGATGAAGATACATCAGTTCAAGCTCTACACACTCAACAGTAGTCCTCAAACCACCTTCGCATACTTCAAAATCCCAAGTCAAACTGTTGTGATCTCGATCAGCTATCATGCAGACTAAACCCTTGCCTCTTCTCAGTGCGGCCTTGCTGGCTACTACTGCCCATGGATTGGCAATTGGCAACCACACCGTTCTTCTTGCGCCGAACAACGCAGATCCAGAAATCTGTACTCTGAACCCTTATGATCCCTCCTCGTGGTCCAGGGGTGGTGGAGACGTCCTTGTAGAAGGATGGCTGCAGTCGCAGAACTGGGATGAACGTGTGTGCCCATTTGCCCTACTCAGGATTCGCCATGACTGACACTCGCCCTTTTTCCAGACGATTGGCTGCAGAAGCTCGATGCGAACACTACTGGGACTGGTGGTGGAAACTCCAACTTGGACTGCAAACACCTTTACGCCCAAGGCACCTGTACTGCCCCGACTACACAGTGCAAAACATTCACCCCGTACAACTTCTACTACGTTCGTCAAATGGCGGCAAACTTCAACCAGTACATGACTTATTTTCACGAAACGCTTCAAGATTATACTATTTCGAATACCCTCAAGATTGATGAGCTGGTCAACGACTTGAATGTCCACAAGTTCGACGAAGCCGCTGTTGACAACCTGTTTCGCACTTTTGCCTCCTGTGAGACAGATCACCACCTTCCCGAACGAGATCACACCACTAACCTTAGGTCACAGTGTTTAGTTTCGGAGACAAGATCGTAAAGCAGGGGAATGGTAAGGCTGGTGATGTTCTGGGCTTCCTTGGAGCCACTATGGGAGTGAGTATCTGGATTCCCTTGCCCTGGAAATGTACTCCTTTGAGCCTTGTACTAATATCTCGTCTAGTTGGTTGCTGCGAATAACTCGCCAAACACCCCGTCCGTTAGTGATATCACACAGGCTGTGGAATCTTACCTCGAGCAGTACTTCATGACGGCGCGTGACAGCCTGATCAAAATCACGAACCGGATGTTTGGAGGAGATCAGCTCGACAGTGGCAGCGATATTCTGGATGGTCTCATCGTCCAGCTAAACTCCCTCGGAGCCACAGGCAACTGGCACTCCAAAGTTTCCCAGGTGTATGTTTATTTCATCATTTAGTATGCACGTTGAGTATCCCGCTAATGTGAAACTCATAGGCTGGCAAGTGGAGCATTCATGGAATCCGTTGGGAAGTCCGACATCACGAACGCAGTGACTGCTGGCTTCCAACAAATGGTATCATACTATACTCTGCTACGCATGTAACCTTCCAAGGTTGTCCCTATTTCTAACATCCCACGCAGACAAAGCGACTGATCGGAAACCTGTTTACCGCCTCGCACACCGTCGTCCTCGCCGCGGTAAGTCCAACCTTTCAAACCAATCCCACGTGTCATATTTACTAACCATTTCCTCTAGAGAATGTCCGAGCCCGACAAGTACTGTAGCAGCTATGGCAACCGCTACATGAACGGCTTCTGCTACATGCTGTACTACATCAACGATAGCAAGCACCTGGCCCCGGTCGATTGGACGGTCATGGAGAAGTTGGAATCCAAGTACGGGGTCGACCCCGCCGCTCTCTACGCCAACGTCGATGCGTGCGATAATTTGACGGATGAGGGCTCGAATGGACTCGGGTTGCAGGTCGACAGCAATGGATACTCCCCTTGCTTCTTCAACATGGCCATTCTCCGTGCCCAGGAGAAAGATTGTACCAAGTGGAATTGGAACTGGCCGCACTGGTTTCGCAATGCCGCTACCAGTCTGGATTGTCCTAAGGGAACGATCTAATCGGGTGTATCGCTGCCACGCGCCTTAGGACTTGGGGGGAGTTCTCGATTGTGTGGTCACCGAATAATTGATTTCGCACTCAGCCACCTTGGCTGGGATGAGGCTGCCGAGAAAGATACTGTTTTGATTATAGACTGTTTCTGTGACAATAGGAAATTGAGGTTTTTTTGAGAATAAATTAAGGAAACAACATGTATAATTCTTGGAATACTTTAAAAGCGAGATTGTGGATAGATGGGCTTGCGCCGATCCTAGCCCCTATACCTACTCGTCAGTGATCTACACGCCACAAACACCGTCTCACCTCATCTTTATGCCGCTAGTCAGAAGAGTTTTATGATTTATTGGGAGGTGGGTTTGATTTGAGTAACCAAGAACATACGCAGTGTAGACATTCTTACCTCACATGACTACATTCTCCTGCGCGTAGTGACATTACCCACCACGCGCCCTCTAGGGGAGTAGCCAACTTAAGGAACGACCAACCAAACTCACGGTGCGATACATTCTAAGCCATGGCCCAATACAGCAACGAGGACGCTGTTGAAGGTCTGCAACGAGAGTTTGTGAAAGATGAGAGAGGAGGCTCAAACGAACCTGAACCCATCGATGAGGCCGAGGTCGCCCGCATCGTTCGAAAATTTGATCTTCGGCTGTTGACGCTGTTCACTGTAATCAATCTGTTCAGCTTCATTGATCGAGTTAATATCGGCAATGCTCGCCTGCTCGGGCTGGAGGAGGACCTGGATTTGTCTGGTCTTCGATTTAACATTGCGTTGATGTGCCTGCTTGTGTCGTACTGTGTGGTCGAACTACCGTCTAATATCGTATGCAAGATCATCGGCGGCCATATTTATGTGCCAATCTTGGTTCTTTGCTTCGGCATCATTACTATGCTTACCTCACTTGTCACCAACAGGGGGGAGCTGTACGCTTGCAGATTTCTGTTGGGTGTGTTTGAAGGGGGGATATCTCCTGGACTTGTCTTTCTGTTGTCGCTATTGTAAGTCAACTCTTCCATCTGTCTGAGCATGCCTGACCTTGGTAGCTACCGTCGACATGAGCTCGGCTTCAGGACAAGCATCTACATCTCCGCGTCCTCAGCCAGTGGAGCATTTGGAGGCCTTCTTGCGATTGGCCTGGCCAAAATACCACGATGGGGTCTCATCCACACATGGAAGAATATTTTCTTCTTCGAGGTTTGCGCAGTATTCTCTTCACGCCGCTGGGTTGATTCTAACCTTCCATAGGGTCTGGTATCGATATTCCTCGCCATTCTGGCATTCCGTTACATCCCAAGCGGGCCAGGGAGTGCGACTTTCTTGGCTGAATCGCAGAAAAAGCTGGCCGTAAATAGACTCCATGCCGATGCTGCCGGAACCACTGAACACTCACATACCAGGCTTCGACATGTTGTTCAAGGGTTGACGACCCTGCCTATTGTGGCCTGCGCAATTGGGTTTTTCTTCGGAAAGTAGGTTTTTGCCATATCTAGTTGATGCCTGTACTCACTAACTAACCATGATCCATAGTACATGCGCTCAGTCATTCTCGCTCTTCTCTCCGTCTATTATAAAAGCGATGGGATACACCGACGAGCTTGCCCAGCTTCTGTCGGTCGGGCCCTACGTATGAACCTCTCGGACGGGCCAGATGAAGGATACGCCCAGCTAACTGCCAGCAGGCCGCCGCTTGCGCCGTGTCCATCATCGTCGGCTATATCTCCGACCGTTTTCAAACCCGTGGTTGGTTGATCTTCGCCATTGCTCCCATTGGGATCGCAGGTATGGGCATGCTGGAGTTTCTACCGGCGTCTATGCCCGGTGCCAAATATGGGGCCCTGTACCTTGCGGCCCCGGGCATTTATGCCTTTCTTCCGCTGTGGATCGCCTGGGGGGTTAACAATGCTGCCACGCCTACGGTCAGGGCCGTGGCGACAGGCCTGGTGTTCACAGTTGGCTCTTTGGGAGGCATTCTCGCGCCTTGGGTATACCTTCCGGAAGACGCTCCGAATTATCGCAAGGGTCACGCTATTTTGTTCTCGTTCCTCTTTGGCTCCTGGGCTATCAGCCTTTTGCTTGTCATCTACATTAAAAGAGAGAATCGTCAACGGGAACTAGGACTTCGTGATTACGTTTTGGATGGATTGACGGAGGAGGAGCAGGTGGAACTAAGTAGTCGGCATCCAGCTTTCAGATATGTTATCTAAAACCAAGTCTTGCTCAAATTTACGTATCTGAACTACGTCTCTTTGTTATCCATACCTCGATCGATGTATGTGGAATTTCCAAGGCATTGCTGGTGAGGCTGGGCCTGAACTGGCTAGTGTGACAACCCCTCCTCTCACCTCATTGATTCTCAGCCTCAGCTTCAGCCTTGCCATCTGTCGACAAAAAATTTGCCATCATGCCAGCGACCGAAAGCAAGCCCGATTATCAACTCTGCACCATAAGCCGAAGGCTATTCCATCTCCAATAATCCTTCAATAGAAATGAATGCAATCGAGAGAGTCGAAAATGCTGTCACACGAAGATTACACAGTCGGATGGATCAGCGCATTGCCCCTCGAGATGAGGGCCGCCAAAGCAATGCTGCAAGATATCCATCCCCATCTTCCCCAGCGAGCCACAGACTCCAATTCCTACACTCTGGGTACCATGCACGGACATAATGTTGTCCTCGCGTGCCTCCCATATGGGGTGTATGGCACCACATCCGCCGCAAGCGTTCTCACCAATATGATTGCCACGTTTCCGAACCTTGAGTTTGCGCTGATGGTGGGGATCGGAGGAGGGGTGCCAGGAAATATTGACGTCCGCTTAGGCGATGTGGTCGTCAGCAAGCCCACCGGAACCTATGGCGGTGTTGTACAATACGACTATGGAAAGGTTGTCAGTGGACGAGGATTCCAGCAAACCGGGGTCCTTAATCAGCCTCCTCAGGTGCTGCTGACGAGCATTGCCCAGGTACAGGCAGACCAGCTCGCCGCGAACATGCGATCGCTATCAGTTATTATATCTAAAGTTTTTGATCAGAGCCCGGAAATGAAAGGAGCATTTGCCAGTCCTGGTTCGGCTCTAGACCACCTCTTCTCTCCGAGTTACAGACATCCCGATTTCGAGGATAATTGTGATCAATGTGATAGGGATCAGATAGTCTACCGCGACGACCGACCTTCCACGGAGCCGGCAGTCCACTATGGTTTGATTGCATCGGGTAACCAGGTGATGAAGGATGCGGTAATCAGAGATCAACTGGCCCAGAAACTTGGGATTATCTGTTTCGAAATGGAAGCTGCAGGACTGATGAACCAACTCCCTTGTCTGGCTATCAGGGGCATTTGCGACTACTCGGACTCACATAAGAATAAGGTATGGCAAGGATACGCTGCCCTCACCGCTGCGGCATACGGGAAGCTGCTTTTATCAGTTGTTCCGGTTACCCCTGCCCGGGTATCAAGGCCAGAGCAGAGTAGGGGACAACTGAGCTGCGGGAGTTAAGATGTCTAGCTAACTCTCAACAGAGAAAACAATGACTGCTGAAGAAAAGGCGTGTTTCCGAGCCTTGTTCCTTACTGATCCTGCTGAGGATATGAACGCGTTGAAACGGAGAAAAGGAGAGCGTGTTCCAGGCACGTGCGACTGGATTCTGGAGACCGAGGAGCTCAGGTTATGGCTGGGTGTGCCAAAGGTATCAGAAGTTGAAAGTAATAAGTCGGATATTTTATGGCTCTTTGGTAATCCTGGGACGGGAAAATCTACGATCGCAATCGCCATGGCGGAGGAACTACCCAAACAACGCTATTTTAACAAGAGAGACAGGATTTTCGCCTATTTCTTCTGTGATTCCACTTCCGAGGACCGACGAACTGTGACGGCTATACTACGTGGGTTATTATATCAGCTCATCCAACAACGGCCAGAGCTTATCCGGTTTATATTCTCCAAGTATGAGGAACGAGGAGAAAGAGTGCTTACATCGTTTGATACGCTGTGGGCCACACTACTGGAGATGGGCCGGGATACCGCCAGTGGTGAAAAGTACTGCCTGATCGACGCCTTAGACGAGTGTGAGCCTGAGTCGCAAGATACCTTGTTAACGCAGATCGGCCAAAGCTTCAACCCCCAAGGGCCATCCAACTGCGGTATTCATTTCATAATCACCAGCCGACCTTATCCCGAAATTGGTCGATATCTAGGCGAATTTAACCGCAAGGATTTGGCATCCTATGCGAAAGTCAAACGGGATCTTCAAATGTTTATCAGCAAGCGAGTTGATGAACTTGGAATGAAAAATAAATACCCTGAAAGGATTGCGATAGAGGTCTCGCAAACCCTGCAGGATAAAGCTGAGGGCATGTTTCTATGGGTCGGTATTGCGTGCACCGAACTCATCCATGTACGGTCCAGAGACGTGATCCGCCGACTCAAAACTTTACCACAAGGGCTCCATTCTCTGTATCAGAAATTGCTAGACACGGCATTTAAGGGTGACCAGGATAGCGATTCCATTGTCCAGATGCTGGGTTTGATTGCAAACTCGCGCCGCCCTCTCACTGTTGTAGAGCTGTCAGAGGCGTGTGAGCTTTACGGCGATGAGGACGAGGAAAGTCGGTTGGCATTTACCCGCGAGGACATTGAGATGTGCCGCCTGATGATTGTGGTTGAAGATGGCATCGTCCGTCTTCTCCACAAGTCAGTTAAGGACTTCCTCCTGGGTGCCCGGGAAGGAAAATTATTAAACGATTTGATGGTTCACAATGATTTGGCAAACCGATGCATCCGCCACGTCATTCTCGGCTCATCGAAAAACGCCTTTTTGAAATACGCGGTCCTGTATTGGCCTGAACATGCTGTGCTTGCGAAGACTGCTTTCGCCATCCCCCCGGAACATGAAAGCTTTTTTCATATATCCTCCAAGGAGCGCGAGAAATGGATTGTCGGGTACAGAGGACTCAAGATCTTCGCCGACATCCCGGTAGACTTTTCCATCTTTCATGTCGCAGCACGATGGGGTATTCCACAAATTGTCCGTTTTGCAGTGGATTGTCTTAAGAGACGTTCCAGGCCAGGCGACGGAGGGGAAGAACATTACTATATTGACACGGAGTTTATGTGTAAAGATGGTGTCACACCTCTACAGGAGGCAGCAGAAAATGGAAAATTGGACATCTTGACCTTACTCTCCGACGCAAGAGCACCCGGAAACATCTTCACCGAGGAGGTCATCGTGGCTGCCGCATCTAATGAGGAGAACGGCAACGATATGATCAGATTCCTGTTAGACACAGAGGCATGCCCAGCTGAGCTGACTGACGCCGCTGTACGCGTAGCAGTAACCAACCAAGGATGCGGAACAGAGATTCTTTCGCTTTTGTTAGATCGAACACACGTCCGCTTTCGAGTCCAGGACTTAGTGAAGATCGCAGCAAACAACCCTGTCAGTGGCAACGATATGGTTCAGCTTTTACTCGGCCGAGATACCAACGAGTTTGATATCGATTCCCAAACCATTATATGGCTGTTTATGTATTTTGACGTCGAGATCATCAAGCTGCTGATGAGTCGAGAGAACGGCGCGATACGGATTACGAAGAATATTGTTCTGGCGTTGTCCCGGAATATCCAAGACGGACACGACATAATGGCCTTTCTAATGGACCGAGAGGACAACCATGAACCTATTTTCAATGGTCTTATTGGGATGAATATAAGAGATTGGAGTCATGCGAAAAGGCTGCTAAAAGTTCTCTTCCACCCCAAACCCCGAAAGGTCCGGATTACAGGCGTGATAACTTTGGCTGCTATTGCAAATCGAGAAATAGGAGAGGAGGTACTCGAAATTCTACTGGATCTACCTGAAAACCAACTCCAGGTCCATCCAGAAGCTTTATTCCATATTTGCGAACATTTCGACCCACATATTGCCAAACGGTTTTTCCTGGAACACAAAGCACAAGTCAAAGTCACGGAGCGTTTGATAAAGGCTGCCTGTGCCAACTTGAATCATGCGGAATCCATCGTAGCGATGCTTCTGAAACACATCGACGCTCCCATGCAGCTTAGTGGCATAACAGCTGCCATTGCCGCCACAAACCGACACAGCGGGAACCCTACTTTGAAGCGCTTGCTCGGACATGACAAGATCCAGTTGACCTTGCAAGCGGCCTCCCAAATCCTGCAACATGCAGACCCAGGCATGGTTGAATGGTTCGTGGGTAAATATACCGGGCATCCTGCTCTCAGAATTACGAGGCAGAACATACTGCATACAGCATCTGGCAAGAAGGAGGAAGAATCCCTGATCCTAGGTACCATTCGGCCTTTGTTGACCCATCCAGTGTATCACGTGGATATCGCTCCGGACGCAGTGGACGCGATATTTCAACATTACGACACACATACCGTCGAGCGGTTCCTTTGGTACAACGCCGAACATCTTGAGCTTACCACCACTACCGTGAGAAGCGCGTGCGGTTGGCTTAGCTTTGACCTTCTTCGGTTGCTCCTCGAGAAGCAGCGCAGTCGACTACCGTACATGGAAGAGTACCTGGATGCAGTAGACCAAAATGCTACCATGACACAGCGTGAAAAGCTACAGATCATGAGGATTTTAGTCGGTCAAGGGGCTAGGGACACTGTTGATGGACGAGGGTCATCCGCAATGGTCCAGGACTCCTTCTTGTCAACATTCATGGGGATGCGTCCGGATGAACAAGATAAATTTACATGGGACGGTCCCACTAATGAACAGGAAAGGAAGGGTCTCCACTCTCTCCCTATTGGGGTTATGGTGATACTGGCATCAATGCTCGACCATCGTGACTATATTCATCTCAGTCGAGTGAGCCGAAAGCTGTACGCGCGGATGAGGAATGAGGCGATTGCCCAGGTTACGGTCCGGGTATGGCGGGACGTTCTTATGGAAGTAAATGTCTTTTTGGTTTATGTTGCTGATTGTTGAGTTACAGAAACATCTTCTACACACCAAATGGGGTCGACTGGCGGAGGAAGGTCGCATCCGGTATCGGGATGCCATAGGGAACTTTTTTGACGTGGCAGAAGCCACCTCTAAAGCCTGGCCGTATGCTGTTATTAGACTGGGATCAACGCACGGCTTTGTATACAATGAAGGATATCTCTGCTACTTGTGTAGGGGCGATATTCGCGTTCTTGATGTGCATAGGCTCGCTTCCATCGAGCAGGTAATCAATGCGACCCGTCTTTTGCGGTGCATTTTTAAACCCACAACAGGTGCAAAGTCCCAGGTTACCCTGATGTTTTACAGCAGCGGAATTCTAGCCATGACTATTAGCTTCCCAGAGCTCAAGGAGACATGGCTGGTTGCTATCCATATTAGGGGCTTGTTTGACAAGAAGTCTGAAGGCGCCCTTGTTCAAAAGTTGCTCACATCCACCTCTCGATTGTTTGTGCGGCATAATGCCTCCTACTTATACTATGGCACCTACGCGGACGATTCGCGACAGTGGGAGATCAACTGTATCAGTCTAGAAACAGGAGACTCCACCACGACATCTCTCATGCTTGATGGAGCAATGGCCAAATCTGATCGCACGTCTGTTCGCTCCGAAATTCATGTAAACCATCTCTATATTGTCGTCCGCCAAGATGACCTCCGCGATGAAGATAGGCGCAACGTATCTTCCTATGCATGGGCATGTCTATCCCCATGTCTTCCTCATAAGGAGGCAAAGCTACATCGAGTCTGGCGTACGCATGATTATCGAGATCAGATCTATAAACCCTTCCACGAGGCCTTGATCCAAAAGGAAGGCTCGACAGGGAGATTATGTATTTTTGCATGTCAACAACCGGATTGGTGGATCGATAGAAGCCTGCCAGGGTGCTTCAGACATCCACTTCCTTTTCCCGACGAGACTAAGAGCGAGATTAGCGCGTCCTTCAACGCTGGTATCTCCCCAAAACTCCCCTATATTCCAAAAGCCCCGTCAATCAAAGACAATGGGCTTTTTGATCGTTTTCACCATGAATACCCCGATCAAATGGAGATATCCGAACATGAGGAGTTCAGATCAACCAGAACACTCTGGTACACATATAAATCCTCGTCATCTACCATTGTTGAGTTCGTTAAGGATGGCCCCATTTGGGAGAGTGATGCGTCCGATAACCGGATTTACCTTCGGGTACTCTCACACCCACAGATGCTGCCACCCGATGGCCAGTCCGAAGGTGCAAAGGTAGACATACCCTCAGAGCGAGATACAGTAGAAAGAGGCGGCGAGCCGACCGTGGTTTCCAACGAGCGCTTCGGGTTCAACTGCGTCAGTCGGTGGCCCTCTAAAACCGCCCCAGCCATTCTGCACCGTCTCCTCTTCCCAACAGATCGCATCGACAAAGTCCACCCAGTCTCCGACGATCGATCGATCGTTTATACGGTTGACCAGCCAGGAACCCACCAGCAGCAACTTACACTAATTAGTTTTGACCCAAAGATCAGATTCCCGGGTCTAAAACGCTTTGATGAGCTTCGACCTGAGGAGACCTTTCCACCAACCGTCTCAGTTCCGTCCAATACAAACAATGGTTTTGAGAAGCACGAGGAGCTCGCCTCGGTCTTACCCATGACTCGAAATGAGATTGCAATGTATTTACATGTTAACAAGGGTATGTGGGTGCGTTGAGGTATAAAGTTTTCCTATTGTGGTGGGAGTGGCATTATCGCTTTCACTATGCCCTCACCTCGTATAATCTGCTGGTCTAACGGTCTATACTCTGCTTCTGGATATACAACTTGAGTCGGTTCCAGCCCATAACCCCTAGAGCCGATTTTCTTTTCTCGGACAATCGGTGCTAGATATACTGTCATTGCCAACATGCCTATTTTGCATTTCAACACGACCTTTCATAATCGCCAAGGAAGATAGCCTACTCAATTTATACGGAAGTCTTGGTAGGGAAACCGTCTTTACGGCATCATGAAATGCAAATGCCCCTTCCCGACCTCTTTTGCCTTGTTGCCGGAGTCCTCACGGCTCAAAAGACGGTCGAATCTCCGATCTAGAGCTACTCCGCCCCAGCTTCGCCCCCGGTCATGCAAGCGGCGCAGAATGCTGCCCTTTGAGTCTAGTTCCAACATCAACGAGCCGTGTTTTAGGGGCGAAAATCCCCACATCTCAACCACAGCCTCACCAAATCGCTCTATAGAGCTGCTTTCGGCTATGAGATTGACGCTTAATCTTCCATCTTGATGTCTAAATAGCTCTGCAGAAGCTTAGCATGGTCTTTGAGGAGCACTTCAGGTGGCAGAAATTTTATTACTAGACCAGAAGCCAATTTCATGAAAACTATATAAAGGCACTGAAAACCCAGCGCAACAGTGTATTCCATCGATCAATTTTTACTCCTCAATTCTATACCATCCCCGCCAAAATGAAGCTCACCACGTTCTTCTCTCTCGCCATTTCCTCCCTGGCTGCCTCGGCCACCGCATCGCCTTGCTGCGAAGCAGACCACCCTCGCGGCGCACCTCACCAAAACATCCTGAACAACTACCTGGCCATCTGGGGTGGAGAGCTATCCCTCATCAATTCTACCTTCCATCCTGATGTGGTCCTCCATTCTGATCGCTTCCCCTCGGCAACCGGCAAAGGTAGCGATTTGATCCAGGTCACCAACCGAGACGAATTCACTGCGTTCGTGCAGAGATCTCGAAATGGGTGGGAGCAGTACTCCTTCACCCCTATCCGATCGGTGCAGGATGAGCATTCGATTGCCGTCCGATGGAAAATGAACGGTGTGCTGGGCGCAAACTTTACACTTTTTCCCACGTGAGTTGATATACCTGCGATCCGACCGGGAGAGGAGACTAACATTTGAATAAAACAGTCCGTTGAAAGAGGGCTCTGCTGTGACGTATAATGGGACGGACTTTTTGGTATTGGATGAGTGTACGGGGTTGATTCGGGAGGCTCATATTGCCCAGGATCTGATTTCGTATTTCCATGCGATGGGCCTGGAGGCGATAACCGTCTGAGGGAGATATAGAGGGTGATCCTTATGTAGAATAAAAATTGTAGCACTATTGGCAGGGAGGATGGGCGTCTAGACCGAATTTTCGAATTCCGTCTGCTTGTTAAACTGTTTCACGAGGTTCCGTAGATTTATTAGGTCAATTATTGGTATAAAATTGATAGAATTTATGAAAGGTTCTTCTCCCTAGAAAAATATAACAGTACGTGTATTGAAAGCAGAATTTCACAATTATCCAGTAAACTTTCGCTTTGCCTCGGACTATCAGTGAGACCCCCTGGTTTGGCCAAATTTCCACATAAGCAGCGACAAGTAAGCGTACTCGTAAACCAGCACGTCAACACTCGCTTTGATCGAGCACGAAAAGAAAATCACTTCATAGATTGTAGGTTAAAGCTTTGCCCCTCCTGCGATCAACCGTAGATCCTCATGAGGAAGGTCCAAATACTGCCACATATAATGGAACCGGTCACTACCAAAGAAAGGCTCCGCCCTGCCCTTGCCATCATACACCCAGAACCAAGGGCACCCAAAGGCTCCTAGCTCATTCACGGCCTTTGCGGTCGTTTTGGTCAATTTCTCCTTGAACTCGGGGTTATTTGCAGCGGCCAGGATCTCTTTGGTCTGCTCCTGGTCGAATACCTTGGACATCGCAATGGCGAGGTTCTCGGGGATGGAGATGTCGAGCTGGCCCTTCCACATGGTTTCGAAGCACTGGAGAAAGGCCTCCTCGAAGGTTTCTTTGTCGTAGCGCTGTTTGACGTAGGTCATGGCGCGTTGTGGCTGGGATGGTCAGAGCCGTATTCAAAGGCGAACCAGGATGAATGGGGCTCTTACCAAAAGAGAGAGAATGGGGAAGAAGGCCGGAACCTCAAAACTGTGGCCAAAATAGAACTGGGCACGCTCTCCATCGTACTTGGAGTATGCGGCTTTGGCGGGATTTGTCCATGGGGGTTTATTTCCTGTCATCCAGTATCAGATTCTGGCACTTGACCATATAGTACTACTAGTAGTAGTATTGAAGGGAAAAGGTAACATACCACTGCCCACGTTGATTCCTCCGAGGAAGACGGGAATGAACCTGGAGTGCGGGATCACTATCGTCAGCAAGGGCTCTCGTGTGTTCTGCCTGTTTTACATACTCCACATCAACACCAAGAGCTGCTAGTGTTTTCCGGTTGTCTCTCAGGTAGGAGAACGCATAGAAGCTGTACGGTGAGACTGTTTCCGCCAGAGATTATCATCGACTATTAGTTGAGTCCGACTCCGACCGTCCACGTGAGGACCTTCAGGAGTGAGCTGAACGCACCGCAGTCAATATAACACTCAATTTTCTTCCCCGTCATGGCGACATAAATATATCCAGTTGCGCCTTGGTTTGGTTAGCCTATCCCCAGCTAGAACAACGAGATATGGTGCGCGTACTTAAGGTGAAGCCGTGCGGGGGAATGCCGAGGTTGGCCATTTTTTGTGATTTGTCGTGACTCCTCATGTAACACGCGCCGAGCCGAGCCGCGACATTCCCACCACCACCAATACCCATTACTGCCATCGACGAGGACACAAATGCTAATCAATCAATCAATAAATAGCCCCCTAGATGCAATCAAGTGCGCCCCGTTGATCCATCATGCCCGTTCCTCGCAAAGGTGGCCTCTATCGCAGAGGAAGGCCACCGCATAAGCAATCTCCTCGGGTTCTGCCATCCGCGGCCCAACTGGCGTGTGATCGATCACCGGCTGGAGGATCTTCATCTGCTCCTCTCCTGCTGCAGCAAAACCCTCTGTCTTTCTCGGCCCTGGGCTCACGAGATTGACGGTTCGTCCGTACTTCGAGGGAATTCCTTTGCCCTGTATTCTCGTCACCCACCAGACCGGCTCCCACGCGTAGCCAAGGAAGACTCACCAGCACTTTGGTAAACGAGTCCACCATGCTTTTGGTACCAGCATAGATCGTCTGATTTGGCGGTGAGCCCCTCGCAGAAAAGCTCGCCATATTGACAATCCTTCCGGCTCCTTTCGTCAGATGTTTCAAGCTGGCCTGCGTTAGCGGGAATGTGCCCCGGTCGCAAATGCGCGGGAATAGTTGACCACGGTATTTGCCCCTCGCGAGGCGAGCTCATGTACAATCGCAGCTCCTATACCGGACGAGCCACTGACGATAGCGACTTGTCCGTCGAGGGTCTGGTCTGGCGTTGTTTGCGTCATGATATAGGTGAATTTCGGAAAGAACTGCTTCTAGATCACTGGGATATAACTCCTCTGGGGTGGACTTGATTCTGAGGAACAACACGAAGAAGCTGAGCTTTTCCTCGCCGTTGTGACCATGGTATTGAGACACCGCGGTAATTTCGGTGTCGTTGTCAAAATCAGCAGAAATAGTAAGAATCCACCGGAAAGCTTCGTGCTAGTTCTCAATGGGATGGATATATCCCGGCGATCTGAATCCGTGTCCGGGGTACAATATGAGATCCGGGTGGAATTGAGTGACAACTCCAGGGAAGCCTGCAAAAGGAATCCTCCGAGGCCAATATAGGGGCAGTGGCCACCAGGGAACATCAACTCATATTCTCTCCCCAAAGTTCCGTTTATCTCTCTACCGGTCATACTAGGAGACGGGCTCAGGACAGGGAGGTGGGAGTATATAATCTGTAGGAAGGGGGTTGATTCCCTCGTTGTCCAGGCTCACTACGTTCATTATTCCGCTCGTTACATCATGGTTTTTTGAACGGTATTGGGGGTTCACCTGTTGAACTTCTGAGACCGGTGCAGTTAATCATATTCAGAGCGGTCTAATCGTGATACCATCCTTACTAACATTACTCTATACGGGTAAAGAGGATCAATATTTGACTTGTCGTGGCTGAACCCGTTTATATTCACAGTAAACCAGAATCTTCAATTTGCTCCATACGAGCTTAGCCAGGCTCATGATAGATCCAGTAAACAGGACCCTTATATCTTCGAACAGGCTGTCCAGCATCCATCTGCAGAATGTTCGCCTGCAGATACTGTGGAGAGTATGCCGACTGGGGCATGTGGATGGTGTATCGCGGTTGAAACTTAAGTGCTGCTGAAGACCAGGCCCTTAATTCGAAACCAAGCGTTTGTGTACGTAAATAGACTGGGTCGTTGAACCTAGAAAATATATAACGCAGGAAGACTGGGATATCCACGAATATCGCAGCAAGGCGAACCCTATTGTCCACCATGCAACGCTACACTAATAGTACTAGTTATTTATTTTTGTGAGAACAATATTAAAGCTTAACCCATCCATACCACCTCTCCGCTAACGCAGGCACCGACTCACAGTGGTTCACATGCCAAAAGTTGAAGCTTATGCATTTACATATCGGCGCTTACAGAGCTATACCTGGTATAACCTATCCGCTGCATAGAGTCTGTCACGTGGTCGCTTATAAACCCATGCATTGCATAAACCCCGACTAGGCAATCCCATCAGTTCTCAGCTCAGGCTCCAAGATTCCGCTACAGTTTTGTTTCCTCCTTTCACTAGAACAAACCCCCCCTTGGCGCCAAGAACAATCCGGACGCCGTCAGAATCGCAGGCAGCTGCATTTCTCCCCACTCAGAATTCCCCAAGAATGTCTCCTTTCTTGGTTTCGTAGGCAGATCGCATCGATAATGCCGCGTCGGCTTCAAATCCTCAAATACGGTGCCCCCCCCTCCTTCCCCTATCCTAGGGATTAGGTTCTGGCTGTGCAGCAAGCTCATTCTTGAACAGGAGCCTGGGCGCCTCTTTTCAGGAGGAGTAAGCCCCCCCGCTCAGGCGGATGGCCGGCCGCTCCCCATTCCCATGCCGAGGGCAAAGCCAAAGATGAACCCACGGAAAACGTGACACGCAAATTCCTCGAAAACAGCGCGTCAACGCTAGCCATGCTGCTCATGCTGGGGCTGGCGGGGTACTCCTACCATGTTTTCTACAAGCGGCTGGTGCTGCGCAAGATGGACAATGCGTTTTCCCCGGGGTTTTCGACGCTTGAGTTGGCCGCGCTGGCGCAGCATGGGTACTCGGATGATGCCGAGGCGGTGCTCCTCCGGGAAGACGAGCAGAAGTTCCACATTACTCGGCCGGAGCAATCCATGATTGATGCGATTGTGCGGGGTAGTGTCCGGGGGAATTACTACTTGCTCTTCGGGGAAAAGGGGACCGGGAAGACGTCCATGTTGCTCGAGTCTATGCGGAAGGTGCACGGGGATGGGGTGGCGATGCTGGAGGCCCATGGCGATGTGGAGCTGTTCCGGCTGCGTCTTGGCAAGGCGCTGGATTATGAGTACCATGAGGATTACATCGGGGGCATGTTTAGTATCCGGGGACCGCGCGATGCGACACCGTTACTGGATATCGAACGGGCGTTGAATAAACTGGAGAAGGTCGCGTTGAAGCGGAGGGGTCGGCGCGATAGACCGTTGGTATTGATCGTGAGTAATCTGCATTATCTTCCGGATAGTCCAGACGGTCAGCATTTGTTGGACCTTCTGCAGCAACGTGCGGAGCTGTGGGCGGCGAGTGGGCTGGTTACTTTGATTTTCACGAGTGATCAGTATCGGACGACGGAGATGCTGCGGCTTCATGCGACGCGGTTGCAGGTGATGAATATCCAGGATATTCCGAAGAATACGGCGGTGCGGACGCTGAAGGCATTCCGGCAGACGACCTTCCAGGAGGAGGTGCCGGCTGGTATTCTGGATGAGGTTTACAGGTTGGTCGGAGGACGGTTGATCTTCCTGGACCAGGTGGCGCGCTCGAACGACATGCTCAAGACGGCGCGGGCGATATGCGATAAAGAGAAGCGATGGCTGCTATGCAAGTGTTGGATTCTTGGAGCGGAAATGGACCCCAAGGCCGAAGACCAACAGGATTATTGCGTATGTCTTTCCCCCTTTCCTCTACAAAAGGCCGTCACAGACACTAACAGCGGACAGATGGCGGCGATGGTGTTAGCTAAAAAGCTCGTCGAACTCGAAAACAACCCCGCTGAAAAGCCGTCTGTCCCCGGACTCCCCGGAATCCCCATTCACAAGGCACAGGAACTCATGACGCGGGCGGACTTTATCCGCAAGCTGGACCAGATGAATATTATCGCGATCGACGCCGACGCGGTGGTCCGGGCGGACTCAGTGCCGATGCAGAACGCATTCCGCGCGGTTTGTAGCGAGGCAGGATTCGAAGAGCATCTGAATTCCACGCAAGAGCGACTGGACGAACTGGAGAGCTTAGGGCGAACGACGGAGCTAATGCTGAAGGACCTGGCGGATGGGGAGTACGAGGTTCGACTGAAGGGGGGGAATGCAGGGCCGGATACGATTCTCTCGATCCATAAGAAATAGACTATAAAAATTATAAACTTGCTCCAAAATCGATTATTGACAAGTATTCAGATTGAGAATCCTGATTTTAGCGTGCAATCAAGTACTTCGAGTGGGGGGCGCCCAGCGTCCGCTAGCTTCCACCCCATCCACGGCCATGAGTGGACTGGCCCAGCGACCCTAAACTGAGCTGAAAACGATGTCTCTAGCGTGGATCTGGCCCTGTCAGCTATATAACCAGGTCCCCATCGTCCACAGTCGCACATCTAATGTCTGGTTCCCCTTCCATTCACTCAGTTCCAACATGACAACGCAACCAACCTACCGCCCCTGCATTATCGTCGGCGCAGGACTGAGCGGATTGATCCAAGCCGCCGAGCTGGTCCGAAAAGGCACTCTCCCACTTCATGACATCCTAATCCTGGACCAACGCGAGGGTCTGGGCGGAGTATGGCGACAGGCTACGTATCCCGGAGCTGCATGCGATGTCAAAAGCCATGTTTACCAGGTTAGCTGGCACCGAAACGCTGGTGAGCACCTTTTTTTTTTTCTGGTTTAGTTACAGTGAGTGAGTGCGTGAGTAATGTCGCGCAGAATGGTCTGAATCATATCCCACACGCAACGAAATCCTGGCGTATTACCAAGGATTCGCGGACAAGTACCGGCTCCCTGGGATAACACACTATAATACGCAAGTCACCGCGGCGACATGGGATGAGGAGGAGCTGAAGTGGACAGTCAAAACACGCAATACGAAGAGTGAAGCGCTGAGGGAGTGGACGACTGATATCCTCATCCTGGCTACGGGCATCTATCGCGAGGCACACATCCCCAAAGCCATCCCTGGCTTTGCGGACTACCAGGGGACCATGTTTCACACGAGTGCATGGCCTGAGGACTTCGATCTAGCCGGTAAATCGGTCATCTACGTGGGCGCCGGTCCAACAGGCGTGCAGGCCATCCCGACAATCCAGCCGGTTGTCAAAGAGCTGACAGTGATGACCCGGTCGTTGGCGTATTGCCTCCCAAGAAACAACAAGAGCTATTCCGGGGTTGACAAATTTCTGTTCCGCTATTTCCCTTTCATGGGGTGGGTATACGGCCAGATGCTCGCGCTTGCTCTATTGATGTCGGCCTACGCGTTTCGGCCGGGATCTTTCATTGCGAAACAGGTGGAGAAAATGGCAGGGAACCATCTGAATGACCAAGTGAAGGACCCCAAGCTTCGAGAGATGCTACGACCTTCTGGCAGGTTTGGGTCGAAGAGGCCGTTAATGTCGGATCATTTGTATCTGGCTTTTCAGGAGGAGAATGTTCGGTTGGTCAACGCCGGTATATCCAAGTTTACAACTCAGGGACTTATACCAGAGCCTCAGAGCAACATTGAAAGCGGGGAGGTGGGCGAGGAGATTAAAGCCGACGTTATCATCCTGGGTACCGGCTTTCAAATGCAGTGCTGGGGAACTTCGGCTCACGTGAAGGGACTGAAAGAGGAGTCTCTATCCGAGCGTCTCTATCGCAATCCTAGCTGCTTGAATGGTGAGTGTCGACCGAACCAGCCGAGTAATGGAAAGCATAGACTAATGGTTAGGGCTCGCTATCCCACAATTCCCAAACTTATTCGTCATGCAGGGCCCGAATTCAGCGATGCCCTGGTATTCCGTCCCCTGGACCTCCGAGATGCAAGCAACATATATCAACACACTGATCAAGTATGTGAGAGATCTATCAAGGAAGGAAGGACGAGCGATCGCCTTCATGGCCACCGAGGCCGCCGCCTCATCATACACGAAGAGCCTGCAGTCCGAACTGAGCACCCTGAGCTCGGACAGGAAGTATGGCACGAGTCGACACTACGTCGACCACGAAGGACGAAACACTACCTTCTACCCGTTTATGCCGTGGAAGTACTGGTGGACGATGCGGCGGGTTGACTGGGACCAGTATGAATTCTTCCGGGGCCCTCCCGCATCTTCAGTATAGTAAATGAAGTCATTCCTAGTTTAGCCCATAACCGACCTGGTGACGGCATCCGCCATCCAGATGTCACCTACGAGACTCAGATTTAATCCTCTGAAGTCTTAGCCACGGCATACCCCACCACAGCGCTGCTCCAGGGCTTCCTCAGCTGTTACTGCTGCTTGTTGGTTGATTCTAGGGGCCAGGGTAGATATCACCGGGTATTGAAGAAACCATGGACAGTAAATACAAAACTGAAGACAAACAGCAAGTCAAACATTGAATAGGCATGTCCTACACCAGAATAATACACGTATTCATTTTCAGCTTTGGACGCCTACGTAAGGTCAGCTTTCTGTGTTATCTACATGTATGGATAGGAGTACTTACACTGCGAGTAGTAATCGTTGTACTTGGTGCATGTCCAGCCGCTCGGACAGACCGTGGGACCTGTGTATCCAGTGCCACCGCACTGGGCGTACGGGGCGACAGTAGTTGTCGCGGTGGAGGTTGTCGTTGTGGACGTAGTAGTTGTTGTTCGCGTAGATGATGTAGACAATGTACTAGATGTTGTTGTTGCCGATGTAGTAGCCGTACGTGAGGATGTCATAGTAGTAGTAGTAGAACTCTTAGACGTCGTCGAGGTGCTCGAAGTAGAGGAGGTAGTCGATGATGACGGAGGCAGACTCCCACTGGCATCACCGTAGAAGATCCCCCGTCCGTTAGTGCCCACAAAGACGCGACCATAGGTATTTAAGTCCCCATTCACGACGTTGGCAGACGCAGCCCCAAACCCATGCTTCGCGTCCGAGATCGCCTGCCAGCTCACGCCGGTGTCCTCGGTCTTATACAAGCCTGTCACGCCATCGACGGTGAAGAACCCATAGAGAACGGGATACGACCCGGTCGCAGACGCGTGGCCAAACCCGAAGGTCCAGCCGGCGGACGGGCCGCTGATCTTGGTGAAACTGGCGCCGTAGTCGGTCGAGTGGAAGAGGCCCGTGTCGGTGCTGGCCCAGACGTCTCCGGCTACCGTGGGGTGGACGCGGATGCCGTTCATGGCGGTGCTGATGCCTAGGGTGGCTGTCTTGGTGAAGGAGGTGCCGCTGTTGGTGGACACGTAGAAGCTACCGGCCGATCCACCGTAGAAGACGGTGTTGTTCCTCTTGTCCGAGGCGATTGCGGCTCCGGAGGGAAGGCTGGACACGGAGCTGAAGGTCGACTGGGACTTGGAGATCTGGGCCCCGTCCTTGCTGGACATGAGCAGGATTGTATTGCCGTCGGCCGAGAGGGCAACCTTGCCGGTTCCGGTGCTGGTGGAAGACGCGAAGTCCGCGTACCAGGTGACGCCAAAATCGTTGGACAGAGCAACCGTAGGGTTGCTGTCGGAGTCGCCCGATCGCACCAGCATCTTCGGGCTGTTTCCCGCGTAGTCGATGCCCTGCGTCGATCCGTATGTGGGAGCGTGGAAGGCCTGCGAGGGTGCGGTGTCCAGGCTGGAGTGATAGAACCCTCCCACATCGCCAACCGCGGAGAGGAGAGCCGGGCCCCCGGGAGGAGCGATGAGTCCCAGGACGGCCATCTCCTCGATACCCACCGCCAGTGACTTGATGGTCACAGTGCTGCTGCTGTCCCACTTTGTGAGATCGTGGCTGCCGTAGATCGTTTCACCCGTGCCGTAGAGCCAGTGGTTGGAGTCGTGGGGGTCAATCTCCAGTGCTTCGATCATCCATCCAACTCGAACGGGAAACTCGGGGGTGGTCGAAGTGTCATAGATCCACGGGGCGTTCGTGATGTCGTAGGTGTAATGGTACTTGATGTCGGGATAGCCATTCCACTCCCAGATCGGCGACCAGGTAGCACCGGAATCTCGGCTTCTCCAGATGATTGCATCGGGCCACCAACTGTTCAGCGTGGCTACCATGAGAGTTCCCGGCTCCTGAAGATCGACTGACAATCCTCCGTACCCGTAGTAGGTGCTGGACATGGGGGTAGGGCTGATGTCGGTCCACACCTTCGAGATGATGTTGTACTTGTGGACGGTTCCATTGCCTCCATCGTAGGGACCTGATCCGTTGCTATACGAGATGTAGAGAGTGTGCTCATCCGGTGAGAGAACTCCTTTATGAGGGAGGAAGCCATACAGGGGTTCCCCGGAGACCCATGCCCCTAAAACCTTCAGCTACCATACATAGCCTTTAGAGCAACCTGGAAATACTTACAGGTAACGCCAGCGTCTTCAGATACGAAGACAGACTCGGCAGTATCGACAACGCCTGGATTTAGTCAGTATAATGCCGCGAGAGCTATCGTTAGCTACTCACCAACAAAGATCCGAGGAGTTGCCCGTCCACTCGATCCAGACGTCGAGTCAAACGTAACCCAGGCAATACCAGTTTGATCGGCGGTATAAGAATAGCTTGGATCCTGGACATAGGTGCCTGGCTACTATCAGCCCAGAATCTCAGTATTATCCCCAGAGGCTTACCCGTCCACTTGAACGCCGTGACCTTCGACCACGACTGGCCATGGTTGGTGCTCTTCCATAAACCGTTCCCACTTCTGGCTCCGAAATACAGAATGCTGTTATCATTGGGGTCGACCACAAGTCTCTTTACGATCCGTCAGTATCTGCGTAAGGTTCACAGTGTTGGACCCTCACCTCGCCAATTCCACGACCCGGCATGTTTCCTCCAACCTTGAACGAGAGAGGCGTCTCAGTCCATGTTTCGCCCCGGTCCGTGGAGCGGAGGATGGCCCCATTGTTAGGATCCCATTCGTTTGTGTACATACCTACGGCTAGATATACCCGGTCAGGCTCGACCGGGTCGGTCGCCAGGGCATCTACTCCCCATCGGTTCCTAGAAGGTCAGTAGGAACTCAGAGACGGGAGAGGACGCACCCATACCAGTTAGTGTGATTGACAGAGTCCTGCAGGGGCGTCCAGGTGTCGTCCGAGTTCAAGCGGTAGGCTCCCCCGATGTCGGTACGGGCATATGCGAGACCCTTTTCGGCTGGGTTGAAGATGATCCCGGGTACGAATCCGCCACCACCTTGCGCAGGTATTAGCATCGGTACATCTCGTGTCCTTTCGGGAAAATACCCCCTGTGCTGACGCTCTTCCATGTATACTCTTGGTAAGCTGCGCCGTAGGCAGAATCGAAGAGAAGGCAGGCGGCCGCCAGGGCTAGGCCTTTCACGTGCACCATGATGAGACGTCGAGGATATTAAGATGGAAGTCCAAGGTGAGAATTTGGCTCAGTGGGGGTGGAGTGATTTAAAACACACCGTCCCTGACCTCTTTGCGGAGTATGCTCTATTGCTATTTGGGATACGGAGTGTCCTCGGACGGAGCTTTCCGGCCGGTCATTCACTCCATATCCCTAGTAAATACCCCTGTAACCCCACATTCATAAGCCTGTAGGTGAGGGTTTCCGGGGTCAAGGTAGTCGAATTCATATGCGAGCAGATTCTGTACTAATAGACTAAAATTAAGGCAGCGTCTGAAGAGTGGCATTTGGACGGATCTTCGGGCAACGAGCCGATCAACCAGGCCTTTCGCGATTGATCGGAACCAATGACGGTAGGGGTTTTATATTGAATCGAATTGAAGCCATTCTGCTAAAGGCGCCTCGTACCGGATGGAATTATGTACCCCCCAGTCTTCCCATCCGGATAGTTCCTCACACTAACTGCAAATCGGCTACAGAGGTGAATACCAAGTAGCCTCTACTTTTAGATTGCGTGTCCCGGCAGCCGCGTTTCAGCTACATGGATTTGATGGGTATACGCTCTCCACCAACCAGGAGTCAGAGGGATGGGGAAGTAAGTGATTGGCATATAGATCCTGAGGACCCGGATGCTAGACAAAGGGGCTTTCCTTGAGCCTGGCGTCTGTGTGAGGCAGGATGGCAAAAGATAGTCAAAGCAATAAAACAAGGATTTCTCTTTTTTAATAAAACCAAGGAGTCGTCCAGGAATACAGTCCTAAGCCCCGTGAATAATCTTATGACCCTGGGCCTACCTTGGCGAATCATGTGCTAAAGCATTCTCAACTCATTTGCGAGAACACCTTTGAGCAATTTAATATGGACCGAAGCTCATTCACGACGGACCAACCTCCGGTCTACTGTACGACATCTGAAGCAGGCATGAATCGCGTCGCGAGACCAACCCGGATAAACGGCTAATTCGGACTCATCAAGCCTGGAGATGAAACCGAATCTTCGAGTAGGCGCTAGGATTCCTGGTTACAGGATGATCTGCAATGTAGTCTCTTGGAATCACCATCAGGGATACAGAGTCGTATCGGTTGCTTCGGTTGTGCACTTAGCGCATGGGAACGAGCTCGGGACAGCTACGGATCGCGATGCTTGATTCAGCACTGAGCAGTCGTATGTTCCTGGGGATGAAAAGCCAATCCATATTAATGCGCCCCCGTGAAAGCTACCACGAAAATCGTCATTGAAAATCTACAACCCCAAGGCAGCCAACAACGCCTTCCCAACCCCCGTCGCACTGGCCGGATTCTGACCCGTAATCAACGGCCCCCCCAACTCCGCCGTCTTCGAGACAATCACCTTCCCCCCCCACGGCTGTTCCGCCTTGTGATAACGCCCACCGGAGACCCTCTGTAGCTCATCCTCTAGCACAAATGGCATTGCGGCGGATAAGCCCGTCTGGATTTCTTCGGTATTGGAGAACCCGGTAACATCAGCGCCCGAGATCAATGGAGTACCTGCCGGGGTTTTGGCCTGCAGAAAGACGACTGGGCCATGGCAAACTCCCGCAACGGGCTTCTTAGCGACCGCGAAGGCCTCGATTATGGCGATGGATGCGGGGTCGGAGTAGAGATCGAACATGGCTGGTTTTTCTTCTGTCAGTCTCTGGTGAAGTAGGGGTAAGGAGGAAGAGGGCGCTTGCGTCCATGACCACCGACGTAGAAGAGCGCGTCGAACTCATTGACTCGCGGTAGGACATCGGTTAGTTTTTCGGTGTTGGTCCAGATGGCTTGCTGGTCCTGCACGAACTGACTCGAGACTGGGTCGTTTTCGAATGCTTTGACGGAAGATGGGTCTAGAGGGGCAGCGCCGCCTTTCGGGGAGGCGATGACAAGCTCTGTTTTGCCGTGGAGGACCTCCCATGGGTGGGCGAATTCGGGCTGTGTCTGGGTCAGTACGGGACGGAATTTTTTGGGGGGGGGAATTTGATTGGTGGAGGCGCACCAGGTACCAGCCGGTGGGGTGGTTGTTGCTGGGGATTTTGGCTTGGGAAGTCAGAACGACGAGGACTTTGGGGGCCATGGTGAGGGGAATTATTGACTCGATGCGATTGCAATGAATTGACGAGATGATGAGGCTGCAAGGTCGACGAGGTGGAGTGAATGCGAGTTATATGGGGAAAACAGTGTTGACATCATCGCTACCTACTCCGGTCCACCCCGGTGATGTGGGGAGGAGACGCTACACAGTATCCCATGATGCTTAAGGTAATGGTTTGATCAGAGATCGCCTGCTAGAATAGGCAAAGTATTCTCACGCTCAAGAACATGAGGAGTAGGATATTGGTCAGAAAGCAGCCCACTAGTCACATAATCTCTGCATAGCCTGAGCGCAACAAAGGCACCCACATAATCACCGGGGCAGACCGGAGGACTTGTACTACACTAGGCAGGATCTGCAGATTTCCAAGAATGATTGCGGAGCCTGTAGTCTGGACCCAAAGGGGAAGGAGCCTACCGTGTAGGGAAGGGATTACCGCCTTAGGCATCAATGCATTGTCATGTATACCTTGTATTGACATCGACACCGAACGAGGAATAATACATCTTGTGGAGGATCAATCAAATTGTCCAGCCTGGGCCCTCTGATGTTCCGCTGCCTGGTCTTCTGGGTATGGCCCTACATTCTCCTCCTTGACTCCCTAATAAAGACAGTGCATTTATATAATTCAGAGAAAGGCCTAACGAGAGACAGTATACCGTGTAGGTTATCTATGCTGAGATCTCATCACGCACAACCCCATCCATTACCACATTTCCACTATGATCCTTGCTCGAACATGACCAAGAAACTATGAAGCTGCCTCGAGAGAGTCCGCGCGCCTCCGTACTGGTGAATATGAACCCAGCGCACAACCCCGTCTGCCATCGATTGCGACTCTCGGTCGGTCGATTCCTGATGCCTCCCATGAGTCCCACCGAGATCGCGGATGCCACGACTCCAGGATTAAGCAATTGCCACACGGATGACAGACCGACCGATCCCCCACGCGGCATCCACCTCCCGTGTCTCGACCACGACCTTAATGTCGGACTCGGGGGACACTTGTGACGACAGTGGATGCTTTTCATCATTCTTGACCACCGTGACCTATTTCTGGGTAGCCTCAGCCGAGGACTGCGACACGACGACCCCGGTTACCTCTCCGCGTTGGACGACGGAGAGATTGTAGAGATCACGATAAGCTTTTTCGGCGTCTGGTCGAGGGGGTCAGCTTTGTTCGGTATATCCAGTCTGGAGCTGGAACCAAAGAAGCAGAAAAAGCAATTTCAAAAAGAAAAAAAGAAAAAAAGAAAAAAGAGAAGTAGGGGCAATCACAAGGACAGCCACAATGTCGTAGAAAGATGACTATGGCCCCGGAGGCTTCCGGAAGGGCCAGGGAGGCATGACTAGGGAGGGGCCTGTGAGACGTCGAGGGCCGTGGGGAATCTTAAAGTGGCCAGTTCCTGCTGGATGGTCATTATTATTACGTTCGAAGTTTATCAGGACCAGAGGGAAAAGCCAGGGAGCGACGACGAGGGGTCCGTAACCCCAACCCCGCTCCGGGTGAGATGATAATCCTGGCCATCGATCTCCGTCCACTGGTCAATACAAGGCCGAAGGAAGAAACGAGACGAAAAAAAAACTCCCAGGTCGGTCAGCGTGTGAGTGTGTCCGCCAAATGATCCTGCCAATCTCTCCACTGTGAGTGACTGTGCCTGACACGGATGTGGCCTGATTCCTCCCCCCTCCCCTTGTTCTTTTAACCGGAGCCATGGCCTCTCTGATCGCGATCGCAGGAGGCACTGGTGGAGAAGGGCGTACGGTCGCCGAGCAGATCCTAACGGAGATTTCATTCCGCGTGGTTATCTTGACGCGGAGAGCATAGCATAGCATATCTGCCGTCTTTTGCCAGGGGGTTCAACGAGCTAACATGGGTCGAATGATGCAAGGGCCCTTCGCTTCTGCAGAATTCAGAACGCGTCCAATACATCCAGGTCGACTACGATGACATTTCCACCCTCAGCTAGGCGCTGGACCGCGAAAAAGTCACGGCATTAATCTGGACGATCGGGATGTACGAGCAGGCTCATGTACCTGTGCATTGCCTGCGAGGGTTTTCACCCGAAGACCGTTCGACAATCCCTCATCGAGGCATGGGAAGGGTGTTTAGTTCCCTTCATGGTGCGGGCAAATATGAAGGCATGATTCATCGTCGTGTCGTGATAATGGCACGGCGGTTGCTGAATTCACCTGTATTTGGATTACTTGGTGTCTATGACTAGACGCCAACCTTTTTCACAGGTGGATATGAAGCAGTAGGCCCAAAAGAGCATCTCTCAGGAATTGATGTCTTAATGGAAATGCGCAGAAGAAAGGTTTAATGTCATGATCACATTGTCCAGCGCTGTCATCTTCCCCAGTATTCCAGATGCGACCGCTGAACTAGGGACCAGCCCTAATGCAGCACAGCCCGCCGAGCCATCGAGACATTCGCAGAGGCCCCCAGGCCCACGACAGACACAACCACGATCGGCCGTCTCGCGGACATGAAATAAGGCTGACAATCTCGAATCAAGGCGCCCTGTCATGCGCCACGTGCCGAGTCGACCCTGGGTCGAATTCCGCTTTAGGAACGAACCCCGGAGATGGAACGCATATTCATAGCAAGGCCATCGGCTCGTATTCCCTCTGCCTCTGCCTTTGCTTCTGTTGCTGTGGTGCGCTGCAGCGGGGATCTTTCAGCTCGGCCGCCTTATTTCGACCCTGCGTGCTTGTCGTTCGCTGGTTGGCGCCCTAATGCCGACTACCGTTGGCCCAGAATTCCCGGAAATGATTTCCCAGATACACCGCTGCAATCAGTCCAGGCTTGTTGCAATCTGACCATCAAACCGAGCAATATTATCAACTTTAAGTCCGGCCAACTGAAGGAAAAGCATCCGCGCTGGTCAGGCTGCACAGCATCCGACTAGTGACAACCGTCAGCAATACGAAAAAGCAATTCTGACTTGGATTGGGTTGTTATGCAGTTACATTGCATGAGAGGAACGCAGGGCAGTCGTCTATCAAAAATCCCAGACCTGTCAGTCCAATCCAACAAGATGAAGAGTGTTAAAAGGACGCTCGCTACGCTACCTCTTCCATATACCAGTCCAACTGTCGTAAGCTTCTCATCCTCGGAGATCTCCCCAGATACACGGCCAAAAACCTACCATGACGGTTGAGGAAGAGGCCTTCAAGCCGACCTGGCAACTGAAATGTATCTTCGCCGTCATTGGCTTGCTGAACTTTATGGCTGCGCTGGACGCAACGTCCCTTTCAGTGGCTCTTCCAGTATAAACCCTACCCTGGCGCCTCCTTTGCCGACCAGTTACTGACTTCGTAGACCATCTCCGACGACCTCGGTGGGACGGCCATTGAAGCCTTCTGGTCCGGCACCTCCTTCCTCGTCACCTCGGCCGTCTTCCAGCCCATCTCGTGCCTCGCCTCCGATATCTTCGGACGCAAGATCGCCCTCTTCGCCGCCGTCGTCGCCTTCACCATCGGCGCGCTCATCGCCGCCGTCGCCCCGAAATTCACCCCGCTGCTCGTGGGCCGCTGCATCCAGGGCGTAGGCGGAGGCGGAATCATGGCCCTGACCGAGATCCTCATCGCCGATCTCATCCCTCTCAAAGAGCGCGGTAAATGGATGAGCATCCGCTCCGGAATGTGGGCTCTCGGGACCGTTCTCGGCCCCATCATCGGTGGTGCCCTCGCCCAGAGACAATGGAGATGGATCTTCTACATCAATCTCCCCTTCTGCGGCATTGGCCTCGTCCTCGTCCCCGTCTTCCTCCAGCTTCACCGGGAGCCCGCCCCGCTCCGCGAACGCCTCGCAACAGTCGACTATCTCGGCTGCGTCCTGTTCACGGCCTCCCTAGCCTCATTCCTCATCCCGCTCACCTGGGGCGGTGTCATGTACGCCTGGGACTCGTGGCACACGCTCGTGCCCCTCCTCCTCGGCGTCGCGGGGCTGATCGCCTTCGTGCTCTTCGAAGCCCTCGTCCCCGCCCACCCCTTCATCCCCCTCGATATCTTCTACAATTCCTCCGCCTCCCTGAACTACATCGCCTGCTTCCTCCACGGCATCATCCTCTGGTGTCTCCTCTACTACCTCCCGCTTTACTACGAGGGATCCCTCGGCTACACCGCCGTCATCGCCGGCGTCGCTCTCTTCCCAGTACCCCCCCCCCCCCCCCTTCTTCTTTTCTCTTCTCTTTTCTTCTCCCTAGGTATCAAACAACACTAACCCACTGTGAAATTCAATAAATAAAGGAAACCTTCACCGTGGCCCCCATCTCCGTAATCGTCGGCATCGCCATCGCCAAAACAGGCCGGTACCGCTGGGCCCTCTGGTCCGGCTGGTCCATCACCACCCTCGGCGTCGGAATCATGTACCTCCTCGACGCCACCGTCTCCATCCCGAAATGGATCTTCCTGAATCTAATCCCGGGCATCGGCCTCGGTATCCTCTTTTCATCGATGATTCTGGCCGTCCAGGCCTCCGCGAACCCGGCGTTCTTGTCTATCACGGTCACAATGACCCCGTTCTTCCGTACGCTGGGACAGGCCGTCGGGGTCGCGATCGGGGGCGTGGTTTTTCAGAATCAGATCCGGAAGGAGATTATTGCCGGGCGTCCTGGATTGGCCGGGGGTGAGGCGGCGGATTGGGTGCAGGATGCGGCCGCGTTGGTGCAGTTTATCAAGGGGATTCCGGCGGGGGATGAGCTGAGGCGGGAGTTTGAGGTTGTGTATGCGGATGCGTTGCGGGTCGTGTGGGCGGTGATGTGTGGTGTTGCGGGGTTGGGGCTTGTGTGTAGTCTTTTTGTGAAGGGGTATCCGATGAATCAGGCGTTTAGTTCGAGGCAGGGGGTGAAGGTAAAGGTGAAGGTGAAGGATTCGAAAGGGGGGGAGTCACGGGGGCAGTAATGGGGGGAGGGAGGTGGTATGGGCTTTCGGGTCGGGTGTCACTACTTGAGATATAGACGGCTCGGGCATAGAAGGCAGACTCGGCGCCGGTGAATTAGGATGGATTAAACTATGTACAGCATCCCGGTAGTATCTTCACGCGGGCGAACTCTCCCCGTATCTCACTCCTCCGGGTCTCCCCTATCAAGACTACGCATATACCGCCAGCGCCTCATCAAACTTGTCCTCAATCTCCTGCAGAATCGCCGGCGCCACCTGTTGAAACACCTTCGTAAGCTTTGGCACAATTGCACCCCCCAGCTGCGTCGAGAGATCCTTCAACTTCTCCAAATTCGCCTTGACCAGGAACGAAAGCGAGCCAATCCCTAGCAGCCCCGTGTCGAACTGCTTCTTCTTGGAAATGATGTTGTCCAGGGTGGAGAAGATGGCAGGCTGCAGCTCCAGAATCGCGCCGGAGACGTTGATCGACTCGGCTGTGGTGAAGTTGGCAGACGCCTGGGCGGTCGAGACGGCGTCCTTGAGGTCGTTTTCAAGTGCGATGGACTGGAACTCGATCTTGAGTGCGGTGGCGGTGCCGAGGAGGCCACCCCGGTAGCTGGTGACGGTGGTGTTGAGGGTGGTCATGGAGTTGGAGACGGTGGTGATGGCGTCTACGACTGCGGCGCCGTCGCGTTTGACGAGCCCGTTGACGATTGGGGTCGCCGAGGCAAGGGCTGCCAGGGCGGCGGTGAAGGGGAGGTGGAATCGCATGGTGGGGGGAGTATTGGATAGAGAGAAGATAAGGTCTGGAAGGCAAAGGTCTGGCTCCTGGCTGATCTGATCGTCCTGATCGACAGAAAAGAGACAGAGGGGGGAAGAGGGTGACCGGTATATAAAGAAGGGGCGACCACGGCAGGAAGAAATATAATCAAAAAATGAAAACCTCGCCTGAACCAATCGCTCTCTACCCCGGGTCAAATTAGATTGCACCCCGCACAATGAGGTCGCCTGGGAAATTACCAACCAGGATGAACACGAATGGGATGGGTCTGCAAACTGGGGGTGTTGGGCCACTGCGCATGTGGGTACTGGTATCCCGAGGCATCGCCGAGAGTCTTCAGAGAAGATGAGGACCCCTGCTGAAGAACCCATTGTCTAGCATGAGGAGTTACGATCCAAATGCCTAGGTAGCCTTCCATGTCGACATGCGGTGGCTTTACTAACCCTCGGGGGTCCATCCGTGTATACACCATATCCGACGCGAATTGGCCCCTTCTGCCGTTCTTCATATGATCGGTTTCTTAATTCCCCAGGAAGCTTGTCTTTCTTTCGCGACATGCTGGAGCTTGCCCGAACTGTGCCATAGCTCGACTAACCCCACAATTTTGATATTCCTGTGAAACGCTGGTTCAAGGAAACCCCCTGAATTCCACTCTCTCGGTTTGTCTACCCCGGATTATCGGCAGTATGATAGCCGTCAAGCAGGGCTGAAGCAGGGCTGCAACATGTCATGAAGTATTCCAGAACACCCTTTCCCCACGCTTGGTAATCACCTTGAGGAATGCCCGTTCAGTAACCGAGTGTCGAGTTTGAACACACACCACCGGAGGATCTCCACGCTCAGAATCACGGATACACCCTCTCGGCACAAACAATAAATAGTCAGGGTCTACTCATATATTAGCACCTTGGCGGCTTTATTGCTGCAGGTCTCCTCATCATGCAGGCACTTACTCACGACAACTCCCAGATTTCACTCCGCCAGCCACCTCCACATGTGACGGCGCCACAGGTTTCTCCATTAGACTATTATCTAAAACCTCCAGTGTAATAGGCCTTCATTGGTGGACCGGACCGGATTCGCGCAATGGTAGCCTGAACGGGGATGGTTGGCGCACTTGTCTCGGGCCTCATTGAATAAGACAGATTACTAGGTAGTCTGATGGCTCCTCACTGGTCGGGGTTCCCCTCATTTTGACCTGCATTTTACCTTGGAAGCGATTCGTTCTTAAAGTCAATTGCGTTTACGCCCCTGGGTTGGTGTGTGGATTAGAAAGCACGTAGCCGACAGACAGTATAATACATCTCAGAGTTGTTAGCTCACCCCAACCCCCAGAATCACGATGGGGCCAAAGCGTTTATCATGGGGTTACAAGACATGGCTCCGACCCCGAGAAAGTTTTGACTGAGCTAATTGGAGCTGCTTCTTCACTCGGCATAGATTCAGAGAAAAACATTAACCTCGCTTCTTCGTCATTCATTACTCGTAACACGACAGCAGCTACTCGAAACTCCAATCCGACTTGGAAAGCCCCCATTCCTCACACAAATTTCCAAGCCATTTCGATGGGCTGATGAGCTCCTCGGTTCCATCCGCGGCCGTCACAGGAATCAACCGTTTGCATGCACGCCCATAGTTTTCTACCGTCCACGGCTTAAGCTCCCACCAGTCGTGGGTTTTGCTACAGGCAAGTGCTTTGCCGCTCTCGTCCGAGCGCAGCTCCTGCCAGCAGCCATCGCAGAGGTCCATGTCGTAGCAGTACTTGCACACGTGCAGCCCATTCTCATAGTCCCAGTACCGCTGGCAGTTGTTGCAGAAATAGTGAAAGTCGATCATGGAGACGAATTCGTTGAGGATTTGCGAGACCCGGTTGTAGGCTGCGGCTTCCTCGCTGTCTTCCTCGGCCTCGGCAGCTAGTCTTCCCGCTTCGTCAGAGACCTTTCTGAAGTTGCTTCCCTGCATGTTCTCGTGGGGACATTCCCGTTGGTAGAACTCAAGGAGCTGTGCGCTGGCTGCTTCTAACGAAGGCTCCTCGCCATCTAGAAGCATCTTCAGGACTTCTTCTTTGAACTGCCACGACGGAAGCAGTAGGGAAGTCTTCCGCGCATTCTCGTAGTCTCCGCTGTGATTCAGGATGCGACGGAGCGCGACGAATCCCTCCCAGTCGTTGCCGAGATCATCATCGCACAGAATGTTAAAAGCGGTCACAACGTCAGCCCGGAGCAGATCGCGAGCCTTATCAGTCTGCCCTTTGAATGTGTAGAACGACGCAAGCACGGACTTCGAACCCTCGGATGTCTCACCCTCCTCACAAACCTTCTCCAACTTCGTCGCGTTTTCCTCCAGTTCCGCACCCTCCGCTGTCATGGCCTTTTCAAAGTAAAACATGCTGAGATAGCCAAGAGCCTTTTGCTCAATGAAGTTGAGTCGTTCCCGATCTTCCGAGGCAACCTTTTCGCGAACCGTAGTCACGCATTCGTGCCAGTGATCCACAGCACTATCGAATTCCTCGGGGGAGTCCTTCCGAAGATAGTAGTTGGCGCTGCCCAACTGCAGCAGCAGAATCGCGAGTTCGTCATATTTGTTGTCCGTGCGGGCGTTCTCGATTGCTGCCACCATCTCGTGCTGGAAGACGGTCCACGATTCAGGGGAGGATGAAATGAGTGAAAAGATCGCCTTGAAGACAGCCAGGAGGTCATTCTCGTTTTGATCGCTCACCGCTGTTTTGAGCATCGAGATCAAGAGCGTGGATTCCGTCCCCGGAATCTTCTCGGTAACGGCCTTCTGGATAATAGGTCTCGCTTCGTCCTCCTTCCCGCTGGCGACATATCGCTTTAGCATCGCATAGAGAATTTCCACGCTTCCTTCGTCTTGCTCATACGCCTTTTTGTAATACTCTAGTGCAACCTCGGGATCAGTCGCCCATCCACCCAAGATTTTGAACACATCTCGCAGCTGTTCCTTGTTCACTGGATCTTGGCGTTGAAGAACCGCAGCAGCCTGTCGATACTGGTTAGAAAAGTCCACTTCGTCAGAGTCTGAGAGTCTGGTACCTTATTATACTGCTCAATGGCTGCATCCTGCGCATCCTGGTCGGCGTAGGTAGCACCTAGTCGGGTATACCAGGTATAATCCCCTTCGCTGACTTTCAGAACCTGTTTCGCCCATTGCTCGGCTTTGGCGATCATTTGAACAGTGGAGTCATTAGAGTTGATGACAATTTCGCCATCATCTTCCTCACTTGCCTGGGACTGCTCAGCGTGGTCATCTTGGCCCTCGGTTTCTTCACTGGAATCCTTCTCCTTGGGTTCCTGTTTCGCGCCCTGCTCATCCACAAAACGGAACGATTAGAAAACAAGGATAAAATAACCTTTACATGGGTCACACAACTCACCAGAGTAAGGAAACCGCTAATCCACTTGAATGCATCCGAAGCATCCCATTCGTCCTCCTGTAACCATCTTCGGGCGACCATGGTCATGATCGGCGTCAACAGAGATCGATTCCGATGCTTGTCTTTCTTTAGCTCTGCCAGCCACCTCTTGTCTCGAGGACCCAGACGCCCGATCGCCACTGGGTCATCCAGCCACTTCCAGAAGATTTCCATGTCCTCATCGTTGTGGTACCAGTTAACCCACGAGCAAAACTCCCAGTTCTTCTCGATCAGGTCTCCCTCGTTGAACATCTCATAGATATGCGTTCCAATGTACTGCTTGTCTGCGGGTTGAAGCTCGTCCAGCCCGGATGCCTCGCTCAGAGCCCTGAGGTGAATTGTGATATAGGCCATTAAGTACCTTCCTAGGCCCTTGCCTCTTTCGTCAACCGACGCCTGGAGGAAAAAGTCGAATGCCCGCTTGACGATTTCAAGGTGGGCATCAATCTTGTTCAGCTGGATCTTTCTCTTCCCCGCGTTGGGGAGATCGCATCCGGGGTGGAATTGAAATCCATCCAGGAACGAGTAGTGGTTCAAGTCCCAGAAGAAGCGCTGGACTGCTTTGACATCTCCATTCGTGATGGTGATAGTGGCAGTGATCTTCGGGTCGTCGGCGGACTGTCTGGGTTTGTCTCGTTCGGTAACAACGCTGTCCAGGACATAATCCTTGAGCGCCAGGTATTCCTCGCCATATGTTAACGTAAAGATCTTGGAGTATTTACCCGTGATCTTTTGGCCGAGAGGCTGGAGGGAGACGGTGTTAAAGCGAAGGAACAGTGCAGCGGCCAATTCCTCGAGGTCAAAGTATCCGTGCCCAACAATGGCCCAGATCAACAGCTCGTTGATTTCCTCTATCTCCCTAGGCTTGAGCACAGCTTCTAATGTCTCGAGGTCCGATCGGACCAATGCCTCTGGGTCGGTGCTGGACTCCTGCAGCACCCGGTTAAGCTCCTCCTCCGTTCCACTGGAGGCAATGATCTCTTTGATCTTACCCAGATCTTGCTGGACTGTTGAGTAGCAATTGTTGGATCTCTTCATCAGTCGATCCTCAACCATCTGCTTCCGTCGCTGCGAGTCCTCGTCGTCTCCCTGGAACAGATCCGCCTTCTTCAACTCCTCTACGATAAATGCATGGATATCAGGGCCGTTATTCTGGGTGACATCGATGGTCTTGGTGGAAGAAGAGCTGAGCTTGCCCTCCTGGAACGCCGCAGGTTCCCCGCTAACAAGGATTCGAACATGCGTAATATTTCCTTCATCGGAATAGACCACAAGCTTCTGTTCAATGGCTTCCACAAGTCGTTCACGCTCTTCAGCGTTCAGCGCGCTGACCGAGTCCAGCAGAATGTAATGTGTCGTGTTTTTTGCCGGAGCACCGATACCCAATGTCTTCCAGAGGTCCTTGCAGAGAGCATCTCTAAAGTATTTGTCGTCCTTTCCAGGCTCGCTGACCACACCAGAGACACTCTTCGCATAGACAATGTCCTGCTCTGCCAGTTGGGCGGCGATAGACTTGATGGCCGCCTCTGGTCGTTGCCTGTCAGTGTCGCTTTTCCCGGCAATAGAGAAGGAGTAGTAGCCGATCAGGCTGCGCTCAGCCTTTGTGGCCGAGTTGGCGGATTTGATTTCTTGTGCAATGGCAGAAACCAGAAACGACTTTCCTGTTCCTGGGTCACCAGTAAGCACCAGGATTGACTCCGCTGCGCTGCTTCTATCAATCCACTGCTTATATTCCTCCACCTCATTCAGCCATTTGCCGCTATCCTTGACGGAATTCTTCCACATGTTATCACGAGCATCGAGGACAGTGGCTATCTGTTCGTCCTTCTGCCCAAGCTTGGTTTTGATAGTACTCAAGTACTTCTTTCGCGTTTCATCCAGTGTGCGCTTGCGCTCTGCCTCCACTAGCCCGGAGACATCGCTCTTGATCGCCTTTGTATTTGTGTCGATTTCGATCGTGGCCGTTTTGATGAATTTCACATACTGGTCTGTTTCCATGGCCACCTCAAGGGTCAAAGTCGCCTGAATGTTCAGCTGGTCCTGAGTGAGCTTCTTGAAATTTTCCAGCTCGCCCCTGACGGACCCGTCGTCCAGAAGAATGCGCTTGGCACTGCGTTTGAAGCTCTTCCATCGACCCTCGTGGTGGATGTTGATGCAACCGGCACAGATATCCACGAAGCTCGTCATTACCTGAAAGATAGACATCCGCAGAGCTTCGTCAATTTGCGAGTTTTCATCCATTCGCTGGTAGATCCGAAACTGGGCTAGAGCCGGGCCAACCTCCGCAAAGATGGCATTGACCTCCCCATGGAGCTCATGGACCTTCTTGGGAATGTCAAGAAGGAATGAAAGGGCATTGAAACAGAGCCCTGCTGGGCCAAACACCTGTTCCGATTTAGTTCAGTGTTCTAGTACAGTCGATATAAGCTGATGAATGATCATTATCACGTACCATCGACGCACCCTGAGCCGCAATGCCACCCAGCAGCTGGATACAATGTATCATCTTGAAGCCTATGGCCTTCGCCTTGGAGACGTTCTCATCGTCGGCTTGGGCGGCATAATGCGCGTCGAGAGCCCTTCGAAGATCATCGGGTCCCTTGGACACACCATCAAGCCTCTGGCCCGTGCGTTCCTGGAAGCGAAGGATGGTCTTCTCCCAGATCTCCTTTACCGACAAGGGAGCGGTCTCTTTGGACTCCGCGCTCATGGTGTGGAGCTTGGGAAATTCGCTGAGTTTTTGATTTCAATGCCGATGATGAAAGATTGAACTCTGTTTATCTAGAACCAGCCGCGTCCCTTATTTATGTAGATTGGGCTGGCCTCTTGGGTAATTGAATACGAACCAACTCCATCACGTCAGCGCCGCCCAAGCCTAACTATGCACGGTTGTCGCAGCCATTGTGGGGGCGGCAGAGGGGTGACCAATCACCACGACACCCCATACGAGTTCTATTCAGCCGTACGGCCGTGGGGCTGAGGGCAAGGATCATAGATTCAGCCGTTCCTGGGCAATTCGCGGTTTATATGGATGAGAGGAGTGCCGGATGGTATGACAAAGTAGGATATGCATCGTAGAACGACGTCGACATGTCTGCTCAGGCATCCAACGTTAATTAATCAATCTAAAAAAAAAAAAAAAAACCAATTGTCTGTCTTATCTGCAGCCAAAAATAGCCAGCCTTTTTCGAGAAGCATCTGATGATGGTGGTTTGGTTGAGCCTTAACAGGTGGGGTAATGAGATTCTTCACCACTATGCGCGGGCTAGCGGACTAGACTCTGGTCTCCTCTCCCTCTCTCCTCTTTCGATCAGAACACAAAGCTAAGATAAGCAAAAAAAGGTCAGCCTCATTTTCGACGAAGTCGAATTTAACAGTCATCCTTCGAGCCACGGTTCAGCCCTCCGGGTCGTTGTGTATTGATCTGTTTTGATTGTTGACGAAGAGGGATAAGAGCCGCGAGGGAAGGAGAGGGATGACTCAGAGATTAGCTAATCACATTAAAAAAACAGCCACGTGACTGCAATCAGTTTGGACACCTTACAAAGCAGGCCTCAGTATCACCACAAATATGAGATGTTCATTTAGCACAAACCAGTAGGCTAAAATGAGGACAATGGAGTATTGAGAAGCAATAAGTTGTACATGAGATTCTCCCAAATCGTGGACCAATGTGGTTGTGCACCCAAGTCGACATCCGCTAGAAGAGACAGATAGTGGTCCAATATATATTCCAACATGCTCCCTTACATATTCACTTGCACAACTACCTCTTCCTGAAAAATATTTTCCGATCCCTGATTCCCTATCCTCCTCTTGCGTAACGTTTTCTCCCTTATGTAGAGGCATAAATTTATCATTAGCCATTTATAAAGGAAGTAGCGACCCATAGTGATCGACCACCGAGTTCGACTTCATTGTCAGGAGAGATAGATAAGTTTCTCATCGCATTCATTTCATCGTGAACACGTTTCTCGTCCCACATTCTTAACTAGTGATCATCCGAGTCATAATCCGTATCGCTGCCCACCTCAATGGCCGGATAACCAGATGGGGGCCCTTGGTGCGGAGCCTGCCTGCGTGGATTCCAAGACGATGGCGACCCCTGAGGGCCGATGTTCTGAGACAATGGCGCAACTCCTCTGTGGGCGCTGGTTTTCATCCTTTGACTCTGCTGCTGGCCATCGAATGGCTGATCCGGAGACAGCATCCCCGGATACCCTTGGTACCCATCGTGTGGATCTCCGTTATATGGCCGTCGCTGGTTGGCGACATGGCTGGGGCCGTGGCCTCCACTGGTGCGGGGAGCCGGGCTGCCCCAGCGTTGACTTGTGGCAGATGGGAAGGGGTCAGCAAAGGCATTACTCGGGTGATCATCGTGACTTGGGGCGTAAGGCGTCTCCTCTAGCTTTTCCGGAGACGAGAGGATATAGTCCGCGCGCAGTCCACGCTGGAAAGCGGTCTCCCCGGCAGTGCGGCCCTTGGTCTCAAGCAGATAACGCTCAAAGCCCATGGAAGCATCCGCGACCACCTCAAAATGCTTCGGCTTGATGTCAAAGACAGGATCCTCAGGAGCTGCCCCTATTGCATGCTGACCGGGTACCGGATTATCCTTTTCGAAATGGGCGAGAGCTGAGGCGATAAGAAAGGCATTGCGAATCTGTCGTCCGTTCCATCGCCCCTTCCCATCCTCATTGATCCGGTAGTGCTTTCTCGCAAACCGTTTGATTCCTTTGATGTCGATGGTGAGCAGCGGTTGTTTCTTAGCCTGGGAGCGTTCTTTTTCTATCTCTGCCAGACGGTGCAGATTCATGTCCCAGATCTTCAATGTCGTGTCCTTGTCCAGGTGTGGGTAGTATAGGCTGATGTGAATTCGCGACTTGAACGCCTCGTCGATACTGCCGGGTAGGTTGGTGGTGAGGAAGAGTATCCCCGTGTAGTACTCCAACATTCGCAGAAACACTGCAGACGGGTCAGTTTCAATCTCACCAGAGTGAATGGATCATTCCTCACCTGAAACTAGAGCATTCCTCTGAAGCGCAGCTGGTGTTCTCTCTGATAGGAAGACGTCGGCTTCGTCAAGCAGGAGAATGCAATTCCACAGCTGTGCCAGCCGAAAGATTTCCTTGAGGCTCGATTCCACATCGCCAGGCTGGGTACCGAGGTCGCCACAAGTAATCGGTAAGAGAGGGACCCCCCAGGAATGCGCAATGTTCTCGGCCGTCGATGTCTTTCCCACCCCCGGGACGCCGTAGAGCAGAATAATCAGTCCCTTTCCTTTGTTCGAGATGATATCTTGGCTGACGCTGTAGACCCCGAGCGAGTCGCGGAGTTCCTTCCGTTTGAAGTGGGAGTTGACAAGCGCGCGCAGCATGCCCTCGTGGTCTTTGTTGATGATCAGACTTGGGGTCCGTGTCCAGTGGTCTTCCACCGGCTTCAGATTCTCGATATCCACTGCCACGAATTTGCGGTCTTGCAGGGCATATGAGAATAGTCTGCGCGGGAGCAGCTCGAGATCCCCCTCTTGGGGCTGGTAGCTCTTCCCTTGGTCGCGAGACCAGCTTGACAGAAACGGATCAATTTTGGTACAGTACTCAACCTTCTGGATGCGGGCGTACTGATCGTGCCAGTACTTCTCCTCCTGTACCTTATACTTAGCCCCATCCTTTTCGGAGAAAGTCCAGTTGTATACGGAGTAGTCATCCAAAGAGTCCTTTGCTGCCTTTTTCACCTTGGGGAATCCCCAGTCTGGCTTCCAGTTGGGATGCGCCTTGATTGCTTCGGCCATGTCAATCACGACATCGCTGGTGACATACTGCAATGGCGAATGGGATTCATCTCCGGAGCCTGGGCCCAGTGCCCAGCCGTTGTGGGATAGGAGCTGCGTGTGTAAATACTTTTGGAATATTCCTCCTAATGCCCGACAGTCGGTCCGAATTTGATCTGCATTCTCCGCGTAGCGGAGGGGGAATACCGGCAGGCTCGATATCTCCTGCTCGCCGGTAAACGCCGAGATCTTGAACTTCTTCTTGATGCAGACGAGGGTTTCGCCATTGTGATCCATGGCATAACACTTGAGCTGCATATTTTCATCTTGGGCATTGTCTTCCACAATGCGATATAACCGCCACAGCCGTTGATCGTGTCGTTCACCCAATGTCTCTGGATCGGGCTTGAGTGGCTTATCTGCGTTGGGCACGTAAATGCTGTCCCCCAGCTGGAAAACCGAGGACAATGCAGTGAATCGGACCTTGCTGCGTTTGCTCGGGTAGTGAGGGATGACTTCTTCCTCGATGAACTGGACGTAGATTTGCAAGAAGCGGATCAGGTCTTGATCCGGACTGATTTCCATCTCCCTCTCTTCTTGCAGCTCGTCGAGCTTCGCCTTGAGCTTATCGTGATTGTCGACTAAAGGTCGGAACGGAGCGAAGAATGTCAACGGGGTACTGAATTCTTCCCCGGGAGAGAGAATCTGCATGATCTCCTTGACGACAGGGTCCGAGTTGATGCGAAGGCGTGCCATCCACGCGTCCGGCTTGTATGTGTTGCTCTCCAGCTTGGCATGCATCGCTTTGGAGGCGTCGGGGGGCCTGCTGGACGACAGCCACTTGGTAAACACTCGATCCTCGGCGTACGCCGTCTCAAGAGTTGTATCTACCATCAGCGCCTCCACCACGGGGATCTGAGTCTGATGGGGGAAGCGATTGGTGAAGTTAATCATGTTGACTTTGCGCGCCTTGGGGATGATGGATACTTGAACCTCCTTTGTTTCTTTTTCATCGTTCTCTTCGTCTGTCGTTGCCGGCGTTTCTGCTCCCCCTTTCGCGGGGTCGCTTCTTTCCAAGACAAGCCCCTGAACCGTTTTCTCCAGCTCCTGCAGCCGCTGCTCGAGTAGCCGGATGTAATCTGACTTGTCATCAACACCAGTGAGAATGACGTGGGGATTAGTCGCCTCATTTTCGGACAGGTTGTGCACTTTGTCGTCGCCACCCGGGGTTGCGGTGGCCATCTTTTGTTCTATCGGGGCCACTGCCTAAGGTACCCAGATAATGAGAAGGATCTGGGGATAGGAAAGGATTGGCAGAGTACTCGTCAGAACTCCCGAAAATCCCTCGCGTAGATACGGGGCGACTCCTTTTTATGGGAGCTCTGCTCCACGCCCCCTCACCACCATAATCTGTCCCATGTACACGGATAGCTTAATTCCGAAAAGGATTCATCCGATCGCCGGACTGGTGGGCTAGACACCAACATGACGGGCGGGTATATTTTGGTTAGCCTTGCAGAAGTACGAGAGACGGCGCCTATTCCACCGGGGAAACACCATTATTATTGGGCCACGCAGCACACCAGGAGGATCCTAAGAGGCTGCGATCTCGCGGACACCACACAATCCAACCCAGCAACCCTCCTTCGGTGCAGCGATTATGTGCGTAATCGTGGACAGGACCGCCATCCCTGCCCCCCACAGCCACGAATAGAAATCCTAATAACCCCTCCCTGCCCAAACTTGGATGGGGATTCAGTCGGGAGGCACAACTCAGCCGCACGCACGCCGCTGTCTTTGAGCGGGACTGTCGGATTGTGTATGGCCTATATCCCCCAGCTCTTCATGCACTAATACGCAAACAACCATGCCTTCGTCGTTCTCCCCACTCTTCTGCCTCTTCCGCATTGCTCTGTCCTAAGCTTTTCCGGCCGGTAATACGGAATCGGACGGGGGAGATCCAAAACATCACATTGGCCCCGTACATCGGCCAGGCGCGATAAGAGAGATTTCTCCCTCCACCCGCGCGTAATGGATTCATTCAACAGCCGGTTAAGAAGAAGGCACAAAAAGGTGGCTGCAGCTTACATCTTGGAAAAGGCATCGGACTACCATGACGCCTTCAGCGCGCCGGCCATCTACGACGAAGAGCGCGAGAAAATAGAACCCCTCCCAGCAGCTAGGTGTGAGCCCTTGTGTCTTGATCAGTGCTGCATGGCCAGTAGTTGACAGGGTAATCACAGCGATTTGGAAGAATCGTTGATCGCATACAACGAGTCGGTTGAGCCGAGGTTTCGGTTGGATCTCCAAAAATGCACCTTTGAAGATGTCGTGTCGGAACTCGATCGGGCACGAGAGGCATACGACAAAAAGGCCCAGGGGGTGCGGGGAATCTTTCGCAGAGGCGTACGAATAGCGGGGGACTACTCGGACGAAATCACTCCATGGTTGGACTTGATCCCCTCCGAGTATGGGTTGAGCTTTCTGGCTGCAGGATTGAAGATTATCTTCGGAGTATGATTCTCCTTTGCTTGGGTCAAGGGTTGACAAAAGGAGATGACCCCCACGCTAATGATAAGAGCGATAGATTGCGAGACAGAACGCAGATAACCGGGCAAAGATCCTCGAGTCGTTTGAAGATATCCCGGAGCTGATGCTCACGGTGAAGGCGCGACAGAACCAGTGGGCGTCCGCAAAAGCACTACGCGCAAGTGCCATCGACCTATATGACACTTTGGCCTGGGCTCTGGCAAGACTGATCTTCATCCTAAACGGCACCACGAGTCATGCACCCCGGCTGAGCGAGCGAGCCCGGAAGTTTGTCACACGGATCGTTGCCTCGGGGTATACAGCCAACTCAATCGACGACATCCTCGGGGTGGTTAGGAAGCAGGCGAAAAGGTTCGACCACTGTCTGGACCATGTGCGCGACCAGCTGGCCATTGAGACAGGGGCCAATGTGGCTTCGACCAAACGTATTGCAGGGCGAACTGAAGACAAGTTGGACGAGGCGTTGCGAGAGGTGAGGGAGATGAGAGCCGAGCTGCTGAAAGAGATTCAGAGCCGGGAAGTGGGGGCATCTATCATGAATTCTTTGCACCAGAACCTTGTGTATATCAATAATCCGTGTAGGTACCCCCCGTGCTTGCATTGAGCAGGTCGACTAACCATACATTGCCACGATAGATTATCTTGTCGAGAGGGTGCCGTCACCAGCACCACCACAGACGATTCAGCACTTGGAGCCCCGCCTAAGCGATCTGGAGCTCCTTGACGGCCTCGGTGTCAGCCCAGAGGTCCCCTCGCATGATCTGAGAATGGTAATTAAGGAACTGCAGCAGTTCGAGATCTCGGCCCAGGCCCAAGCGCAACAGCTCGTCTCGTCCCGTCCGTTCGCCGAGTGGATGGCCGCGTACCAGCCCGCCACTTTGCTGGTCAATGGGAACTTTGCCACACCCGGTCCCGGCCGTATCACCGCGCTGTCCGTTCTCTGCGCCATGTTTGCCCTCCAGATGCACGAGCGCAATGACACCTGCATCGTCCTCCACCATTTCTGCGGCCTGCATGGCAACCGGTACCAGGCGGACCCCATCTCAGGTCCCAACGGCCTTGTCCGTTCCCTGCTCGCGCAGATGCTGCACACTGGTACAGATTTCAATCTCGACTTCATCAACACGGCCGCATTCGCCCACGACATCCAAACCCACTCACTGAAGATGCTCTGCCATACCTTCAGCCAACTCATCGAACAGCTGCCCCGGAACACGACAGTGCTCTGCATCCTAGACGGAGTGAGCGAGTTAGCCTCCCAGCAGTGGGCCGACGAGTTCAGCGACGTGCTCCTCATTCTAAACCGGCTGGTGACCAACCCCGCCTTACGGCCTGTGTTCAAGCTGCTCTGCACAACCCCGTTCGCGTCGGGAGGCCCGGTGATCGACCGCCAACTCAAAGTGCATTATTCTCTGCGGCTAGAGCCGTGTGCCGTCTACGATGAGTACGCGTTCTCCGGGAGGTCGATGCCGAATGTGGCATCGCAGGCGAATCGGCTGGATCATTTTCGCATGCGTATGCAGAGTAATCGGGTAAACGAGGAGGATGACTCGGATTACGATGAGGATGAGGATGATGATCTGTCATATGGAAACGAGTACGAGAGCTCTTGTGCAGCCTTGACCCGGCCACAACCGCGCTGGTGAGGTGTTTTGTCTTTTAAAGCTGGGATGTGTTCAAATTTCCTCCAGCCATACCATCTCCACTCAAGCTAGGGTCACTTCCATCTCCCGTTCCAGTGGTCCTTTTTAGCCCCTCGAGAACAAGGTGTGGTCTGCACTCTACCTAGCCCATACAACGGAACCGGGTTTGCTATTTTGGTTAACGGAAGATGGGTGCGCGAGGAGCTAGACGAAGATGATTATCAAGCTCTTGAATGGTGTACTCTGGAGGTGGACGAAGGTGGTATAATAATGCTCATATAGAAGCCTGTCTGGATATGATACCACCAATAAATGGTAGACACCTATTTCTCTCCTCCTGAAGCGCCCATGAGCTAGCAGGATCTGTACATCTCATATCTGGCTAACGAAGATAACATATAACGGCAAATAGGTCGGCCCCACGGCGGTTAAGCGCCAGGCTCCACCTGGGTATTTCTATTTTTACGCCTCGCAAGGAAGAATAAAGGCGAATATGCTCCCCCGAACCATCCCGTATAGGGAAATATAACACGCGAATTGAAACCAGCACAAGGATGAGACTTTGTTATATTAGCCATATGGCGAATAGAGATATATTATCGCAGCTAGGGGCTTCCTAAACCAGGGTCATAATAAATGAACAGTATCAAAACTTTTCGAAGGCTGCCTCGGCCCAAGTTACTGGGAGCCTGGTGCTAACCGCCGTCGAATCCCACAACTCTTCGTTTACAAAATGCTCGACGAGAAACCATATGATACCTCTCTATTTAGATCAATTTACCAAGCACCAACCTGCATTGGCATTTTCAACCTTGTTGGTAATATAAGTAATATAATTAGATTTACTGCCGTTTCACTTAGCGCCTCCAAATGCCAAGGACCGTAATATAACTTGATTTGAAGATCGGTGTCTATAGAGGATCAGCACGACTAAACATCATTAAATCTAAATAACAGTCATTTCACCTTGAATTGGATGTTTATTTACAAAGTGAACATTCGAATTGGTATTATCAACAAAATCTCTCAGGTATAAAGCCCGATCACTATGGTTAAAAACAAGCCCAGACTATATATTGTCTGCTTCTTTCGCGTCCCTCGAGAAGGCGGGAACCCTGACCCATACCATTGGGGCCTCGCCAGCGGCCCTACCCCTGGCATGCTTACACTCACCACCGTCGCCAAAATCGAAAACTTGGAACGCCTGAAGCAGGTCACCAGGGCTGTTCCTATAAACAAAAATGCTGTTTGGAACGTCTTCAATTGCCAGATCTGGGTTGAGCAGGCCTTGGCTGCTATCGTCAGCGATCAGAAGTGCGTAGGTACGAATGCGATTCCGGCGACTTGGGCCATACTTCATCAGAAATGCACCATTTTCTCGGCGCCGTTTCGGCAAATGCACACGCGAGGGCAACCTCTTCCAATCCCCAGACCGACGCAAGACCTTATAGCTGCCTAGAAGGGGACTGGTCATGATTGTAGGTCTGGGATGGCAAGCAGTGAAGCGTCAGGGGGGAAAGTATGCAATATATTATAAAGAGACAGGCCATGTGAGAATAGATAACAGAAGCGTGAGCGCTGGTTTTGGAAAGTGTAAGGTTATGTCATATGATTTCTTGTCCAGAGTATTTAATCTAGGAAGTCTTCAAGTTATCCTGTATTATTCTAAATCTCTGATTGCATCCAGTTGCAATATACACACCCTTATGGTCCATCACCATAAAGTTTCCTCCATAAATCATCCATCTCTTTTTCTTGCGGCCATTCATCCAGAAACTTCCCAATCTCCTCCCTCCACTCTTTGATATAATTGGCATTAATCGCGGCTGTATATTCCCAATAATATGGATACCAACCAGCCATCTCCCAATCTATAATTCCTACGATTTCCCCCTCCTTCACCAAAATATTACTCAAACTAATATCCCCATGTGTGAAGACGGTCGTCCTCGCCTTTGCTTCTGATTTTTTACGCATTTCGATCAATGTTTGGATCTCTGCTTTGTTTGTTGGGTCTACAATCGAGGCTGTATTCGAGATTCCGTTCCGGAGGAAAAGGTTGAATTCCGTCTCGTTCAAAAAGGGACCCAATCCGCCCGCGCCGTTCCATATCCGATAGTCATACAGTTTCCCCCCATCGGCGGCACAGACAGCCTCATCTGCAATCCCCGATCCAACAGGCTTCTTAAACGATCGCAGGTCCCCCAAAATGCCCTTCAATTGGGCCAACAATGCATTCTTCTCTTGGATTGGCCGCTCGCTCCAAATATCACTCAGAGGCTGTCCGTCGATCCTCTCCATAACAATATAGGCTCTACCGCTTTTATTATCCCTGAACGCACAATACAATTTCGGGATAGGGGTATTATGCGGAAAGGACGCTAAGAAGAGTAGAGCCGAGGCTTCAGAGAGGTGGACTGTACGGCCATATTTAACGAGTGTTTTTGAAGAGAGAGATACGATTGAGGGGGTGCAATGTCGTCGGGACGGCATATGCCGCGAAATGGCAATTTGAAGAAGGGTTTTCTTGCGGTTGAAGGGTGTATCGTTGTAGCCGTTGGCCCAAGCGTCATGTGGGGTTGAGGCGGAGGTTGGTGAGGCCGACTTATCCATGAGTCTATATGTGTAATGTCGACGATAAGTAGGGCAGTTTTGCTGTTGAGGGATCCGAATGATCTATAGCTGACATTTAGGAGGAATGTATCAGGCCAGAAACCCCCCTTCTTCGTCGAATTCCGACACTCCATCGCCTAGTGCGCGGGTAGAATAGTCAGTCACGTGTCAGCCATGCACGTAAAAGTAGCTGTATCCCAGGTTCACAACCATCTTCGATATTACTTTCGTCGAAATTCCTCTCTAGATCCTCTGCATTGGTCAATCCTATGTCCGCTATCATACTCGGGAGATAAGAATTATCCGAATCTTCTGCGTCCTGATATGAACATTCGAGACGATGCCATCCATGGCCAGCAAGCTTTAGCGAATGCTAATTGTAGAACCGAAAAAAATACTTCTTAAAAGTCACCAAACAAAAAAGAACGGGAATTATGGAAAGGTTCATTTAACGGGGGAAATTAAGTTCACGTTGGGAGAATGGGTCCTTTAAAAAGCCAAATATGGGCCTCAGTCAGAGGTGGTAAATATAGAACAAGTAAGCTGGGGATCACTCATCTGCCAAGCAAACACAGTCGAGTGGAGAGAGTATCAGTCATCAATTTGTACTGCAATTTTAGAGAATCTGCGTTGAAAGTAAATAAATATATCCCGAGACTTGCTTTCCTCTGGGAGTCTGACAAAATCATTCTTCCTATTCCCTACCTTGGTTCGCTCCCCCAATATCGTGCCCGCTAGATAATCTCACTCGACTAACGGAATACCCAGACTAGGTACCACAATGCAGCTCAAACAATTTATCGCTCTGCTGGGCTGCCTAGCATCCCTCGGCCACTCACTCCCTGCCGCCGAGCCCTCCGAACTCGAGTCCAAATCATTGGAAGAGCGGGAAACCGGTGTATGGCTTAACCTTTACCATGAAGGTAATTGCGAGAGTGGCTTCGAAGCCCAGCCTAAGTCAGGCTGGGTGTGGGAGAACCAGTGCAAGACCTTTGAATCCTTCACGTATGGAGCGGAGTTGGGAGACAATAAGGGAGGGTGGCCATCTTGCATGCTCACATTTTATGATGGTCCCAATTGCAGTGGCAGCTCAATCGACCATTTTACCCTGGAAAATATCGAATGGACGTATAATAAAAAGAACAAGAAGTATGAGGCTGTGTATCATTGCCTGCCGGTAGCAAATTATGGGGGTGCATTTTTCCTGACCAACGGGGCCGCGAGTGTTATCATGAATTGCGACCCGGACAATTTAGCGCACTTCCCTGACTCACTCGGTCGTCGCGCGGTTGCTTGATGAGGCAAAGCTGTTGTGTGAAGTGAAGTTATACTGAGCTGGCCTTTTTGTGATTTGCACATCTGTCAAATAGTTCTTTAGTATTGGGAATTGATCACGTTCTCACTGCTCATACCTCGTTGCAACTCATTTCTATGAAGTCTAGAAAGCAGGGACTCGTCGTCTTAACGAGACTTGACATGCTCAGTCCGAGGAAAGTGAATAGCCAGGATGACCTGGTAGTATACCAACCTACTGCACCTACTCTGGATTCTCTTCGCAAGCGAAAGCTCCCGTCAACCTACCCTGACAATTAGGGGTCAAAAGTTTGGCGAATTGTGAATAGGACTCTATTCTACCATTCCACTCCTTGATGGGAATTGATCAAGACATAAAGGAGGGTGTCACAGCGATAAAACCCTTGCTGATCCATTCTTTATCTTGTGTGTTATTGACATTCCCGGCTCTTCATTCCCGACCGGAAAAGCGTCAAGCTGATAAAATCCCAACGCAATTCCGCATTTCCACTTTCAATGCTCCTACGATCATAATACTACTACTACTAATAATAATAATATCCCATATAATCAATTCACAATGACCGTCAAAGCAACCCACCCCTACAGCTTTGTCGACGACTACAGCGAGGGCGCCCACCCCCGCGTCCTCCAAGCCCTCCTGCAGACCAATTTCAAGCAACAAACCGGCTATGGCACCGACGAATACACCAAGGAAGCTCGCGAACTGATCCTCTCCCAGCTCAACGCCACGGAAGACGAGGTCGCCATCCATTTCGTCCCCAGCGGGACCTCGGCCAATCTCATTTCCATCGCGAGCTGCTTACGGCCGTACGAGGCCATCCTCGCCGTGCAGACGGGCCATATCGTCGACAAGGAGGCCGGCGCGATCGAAGCCACGGGACACAAGATTATCCCCGTCCCGGGTGTCCAGGGGAAGATGACCCCGGAGAACCTCGAGGCGGTGCTCGAGCGGAATCTGTTCTTCCCGCATATGGCGAAGCCGAGGCTGGTGTATATTTCGAATGCGACGGAGTTGGGCACTGTTTATGCCAGAGAGGAGCTCCGAGAGTTATCCGAGACGTGTCGCCGGAGGGATCTACTGATTCTGGTGGATGGGGCGCGGATGGGGGTTGCCCTCAGCGCGGAGGGCAATGATCTCACGCTGCGGGACTTGGTGGACTCCACGGACATTTTCTGGGTTGGGGGCACCAAGATGGGAGCGTTACTCGGGGAGGCGATCGTTGTGCGCAAGTCCCTGGCGGAGGGGTTTGTCTTTCATATCAAGCAACGAGGAGCCCTCCTTGGCAAATCGAGGGTGCTGGGCGTGCAGTTTGCGGAGCTCTTTCGCGATGGGCTGTACTTTGAACTAGCCCGCCATGCCAATGCGATGGCCCGGAGGATTTCCGACCAATTCGTCCGGATCGGCTGGACATTGGCCTCGCCGACAGAGACGAATCAGGTGTTTGTGGTGGTACCGGACCAGGCGATGTTGCACGGGTTGAAGGAGCGCATCCAGTTCTACGAGTGGGAGGCGTTACGGGGAGGAGGCACCGTAATTCGCATTGTGACGTCGTGGGCGACGGACGAGAGCCAGGTGAAGCAACTGTGCCAGTGGCTGGCGATCACGTCGATGTTGGAGGGAATTACCCTGTAGACGAGATTTCAGCCTGTAATGAGTTCATGATACGATACTAGATACTAACTAATACGATCCCTGATTAAAGTTATCCGGGGGCAAGATGCATAGCGAGGATAGGAGTATTAATTGAACATTAGCTACAAACCTGTAGTACTGGGTATACTGCAGTCTTATTCTCAAGATAACCGACCAAAACCACTAAAATACCATCTCTCAGTGCTGATACATCCAGGCAATCTTTACAGCCTTTATGTGGCCGTCGTTATCCGAGTGGCTCATCCAGGGTCCAGATGTCAACAGTGGAGACTCTGTCGTGTCTTTCCCGATCTCCGACCTAAAGAACGGCCCATTCCCGATCTTTTTTCGATTTTCTTTTCCTATCACATCACCCTTGGATGTAAGCGTTAATCCGCTTTTCGACTACTGTTATGCGCCTCTCCATCTCCTGCAATCGCTGTCGGTACGTCGACACCTTCTCTGCATCTATTAATATATGCACTAAACCTGATTGCCAGCCAATCCAAAGTCAAATGCGTCCATAATGGCCAACCTCCGTGCCGTCGCTGCCACCGACTCAACGACGCTTCCTGTCTCCTCACCGACCCTCGATCCGCATCCAGTCGGGCCACTCCTAAAACCCCGAGAAGAGGCACAAGAGCGGCTCAGGTCCGATCAGATCCAACGTCGAGTCCGGTAAGCCCTAGTTCCGGCAATCTCCCACTTTCTGAGCCTTCCCCCGTCGCGGCCATCTCCTCCACCACCCTCATCGGCGCCTGCGACATCTACCGGAAGAAGTTCCCAATCCTCAACTTCCTCCATTATCCCTCGGTGATCGCCGATCTGTCTCGCGATGTGACCGCCGTCGAACCAATTTTTCTGGCGGCCCTGCTCTCGCTCTGTGCACGCTTCATGACCGACCCCGCCCTCGCCTCCTCCGAAACCTACGCCGAGTATGCGCGCGTCCAGCTCGCCCGTCGGGCCTTCGAGGCCCCTTCTCTACCTCTCGCGCAGTCCCTGGTGATGATCTCCCTCTACGAATGGGGCTCCGGTCGGCCCTATCGTGCCTGGATGTACAGCGGTACTTCTGCCCGCCCTGGATTGTCCGCATATAGCGACGCTAACAGAATCGAGAACAGGCATGGCGACCTATATGATCCAATCCCTCCTCAAAATGGCCGACGACACCATGGAATACGCCGCGGCCGAGTTCCACCCAGACGCGCGAATCGCCTACGAACAGCTGGTGCGCACGTACTGGTGCTGCTTCGCCCAGGACTGCGAGCTCAGCTCCGGCGCCCGCCAGCACTTCGCCCTGTCCTTCCGACAAATCTCCGTCCCGCTGCCCATCGGCGATTCCGATTTCACCTTCGGCAAGACATGTCCGCGCCTCACCCCCGCGGATCTGAGTCGGTCGTCCCCGAACCCGATCCGCTTATGTATCGATCAGGGGCTGACCATCGTGACCCGAGGGTTCGACATCTTCGTCCGGATTCTGCGCTTCGCGAATGAAAGCCGCCGTGGGCGAGCAGGCGGGTCGTCCGGCTCATCGCGGTCAATGTGGCATGTCCTGAAAGTCGAACTGGATGAGTGGAGGGCCTTTCAAGATATCACCGTTCGATACCCCGAGACCAGTGCGCCGGCGCATGTGGCAATGGGGTACGGAGAAATGTTCGCCTATATCAATTTGGTATATTTCATGAGGTTAGCCCTTTTTTTTTCTGTCCCTTTCGGGACCGAATTGCCTGCAAAAGCTGAGACAAACCACACAGTATTCTCTTCCTCTACCGAGACCGCTTCCTCACCCATCCCAGGGCCGGCGAGGGCCCCCCGACAGGAAGCGAGGAGGACGACCCCATCGACCACCTTTTCGTCGCGGCCCAACATATCGGGGCCATCTTATCCGCTCTGGAAAGCTGTGTCACACCCCTCATCACCCCCTATACCGGGTTCAGTGTCTTCGTCGCCGCCCATATCAACATGTACGGAACGGTCTGTCCGGCGGGGTATCCCGGCGGCTTAGAGCGAGCGGAGAGCGAGAAAAAGATGAACTTTGCCTACTTGGAGCGACTGTGTGAGGTTTGGGACGTTGGCCAGAGCTGGGTATGTCATCCTCACCCATCTTCCCTCCCCCCGGAAGAGGTCGTCCGAATATTTCAGGGGTACTAACTGTATTCTAGTGGCACACCCTCCAAGAAGCGAACAAATTCTATGAAACCGCCCGATCAACGCACCAGAGCCAGGTCTCCGATCGCCGGGATCATCTCACCTTAGCGGGGACCCTGGACGAGTATGGCGATATCCGCGTCTCCCGGCCAGCGATATCTACTCCCCAGCGCCGGGCGACCACGGCAGTCTCGGATATCGGCAGTGCCATGAGACGGAGGTCCGTCGTGTCCGGGGGGATACCGGAGCAGAGTGACCTGCCGGAGCTTGAGGCGGAGATGCTGCAGTGGCCGTTTATTGACGAGACTTGGTCGGTGGGGTTCGACAAGGGGTTTGAGGCTGCGTGGCCGGGTCTGGGTTAATACTTGTTTTGTAATGTAAACGACTGTATCTGCTTTGAAGAAGCTGGAGGCCATGTATTTGGTTTAATTATTATCCTTGAACGAGAGGGTTGACCAGCCTGCGGTGAAGCAGATATACAATTCCGGCAATATATTTTAGTGTTGACGAAGAACCCAAGTTTTTTTTCTTGATTTCGTGCCCCCTGCAACCTTATAGACCCTACAGCATATTCTGATACAATAAACTAGGATTAATATTTCCTACTTCTGGTGTATCTTTCGCTTTCCAGCTTCAGTTGATGAAATCCGCCATGCTTTGGAGGGACTGTGGCCTGAGGTATGAATGATTCCTGTTCTGGACTAGTGTCTTGCTTTCTATGTGGAGATGCACCACCTTCTTCCTGATTAGGAAGGTGTGATACATGCCACTATCAGGTACCAGGGACCGCAAGGATGCTATTCTGGTCTTGTCCTCCGTGGGATGTAAAATGCTTGGATAAATTAGACACAGCGACATCTGACAGGGATTACAAGGAATCATTTCCTTCTGAATCATGATTTCTGGGCATCACAATAGTGGCTTGGCTGGGCGTTCCTGGCGAATGACGGAGGCTCATAGTGTTGGCCCTAAAACTGTTCCTGTTGCTTATTTCGGCGCCACCCACGCCCGAGCTGACAGTTAAAACCAAACATGCTCCAGATAGACTCTCTGGGGGTTTTTTTCACCTGGGTTTAATTTTGTCTTTCTCGCTAATATCCACCGACTGCGATGGAACGCAAATTGGGCCCATACTGCAAGAAGGGGTTCAAAATATTGCTGTCACAGCTTGGAAATTCTATTGAGCGACTGTCATCCCTTACATTCACGATGCATCTGCTCATGGCGACTGTCAGTCTATGGGCGCTGATGTCCTCTGTAGAGGCCATATCAATCCCCGTAGTCGAAAAAGAGAACCCGGCCGTGGTCTCCGCGAGGCTGCAGCGGCGTCCAACACTGAGAACGGAACTGCACACCAGAGATTCCCCGCTTGCTATCCAGGCCCATGCAACAAGCAACCATGTATGTTTGGCCCATTTCCCCCTCTACGTTCTGCTTCTAGTATCTCATCGCATCTAGGGCGATGCGTGGGTGAATATCTCGCTCGGAACGCCCCCGCAACCGCTGAGCTTGCTGCTCGATGTCCGCTCCGTAGCTGTCAAGGTTGTACACCCAGGCACCGGGAGGAGGACCTGCGATGAAGACAGTCTCTGCCCCAGATATAGCCTGTTTGATCCACGTAACTCATCCAGCTTCGAGTCACTTGATGGCGATAGCGATAGCCTGTCCTGGGCAGGGAGGGATACGTTGACGATTGGAGGGATCGAGGTGCCGGATATCCCATTTTGGGGGGTGGCTCTGGATGAAATCGAAGATGCGTGTGAGTTTGCATATCTCCCAGGTGCCATGAATTCTATTTAACCTAGATTGCCATGCTACATAGACAGCGTCTTGGGCGTGTCGTCACACAACGCCAGCTTCCCTTACCAATTGGTGGATCGGGGCTTGACCAACTCTCCGTCATTCAGTGTCTGGGGGAATGAAACCATGTCGGGAGAGGGCGGGGTTCTCTTCGGGGGAATCAACAGCGCCAAATACAATGGAAAACTGCGGGCTTTTTCATTCGCAGACACTGACAGGGTTGTGAGCAGCCCAGCCCGGAGACTGGCGGTGCATACAAACAACGGCACCGACGCTGTGACCGTGAACTACACACTCCCGGAGAAGCCCTTTGCCCTCGAAACCAGGTACATCACCACGTACCTACCGTATGACACGGCGATGCAGCTGTATGCCGATTTCGACGTCCCTTTTTACGACGACTATCCCTTCCCGGAAATCCGAAAACCGCACCATCTCGTTCACCATTGGTGACGCCACGATCTCCGTTCCATGGAGCGACTTCTTGAGGGAGCGGGATGCAACAGGTACACGGTGTCTCTTTGAGCTCAACCCAACGCCAGAGGACCACGATCCCCGTTTTGCTGGACAGATTGGAATGTTATTCGTTCACCGGATGTACCTGGTCGTCGACTACGACAACATGTTTGTGGGCATCGCGCCGCTGAACCCAGCTCCGGGGCCAGATCGGATTCTGGAGATTGGCTCGGGGCCCCGGATCCCGGACGCCGTGGGAGATTTCCCGGCAACTAATACTCCTTATACGCCGGCACCAACGCCGACACCGACGGTGACCCCGTCGACATCTTCCGGACAGGCCCCGATGCGGACGGCGTCGCCGGGAAGGCAGAGCGCGAATTTGATCTCTGGAGTAGCTGGGGCGGTTGTTGTTCTTGCCATGATCTAATTTCCACCCATGTAGTGATAATTGATAATATGTATCTAACATTGTATACAGTTTTGAGGTACTCTCCGGGTGATATTCATGAGCTCGACCTTGCTGATATCTGTCTAAACTGATTGCACATGCCCCCCTATCCCGCGAATGTATAACATAAGTTAATATAACTTCCTTGATTTTGAATTTAGAGAGTCCACTCCACCGGGTCATTTGACGTCACAGTTCCCAGTCTGGAGAAAGTCAACCATGGTACCTCACAACGCCGACCTCATATTGACCCAAGACAACCTCGCGCCCCCCCCCCCCTTCGATCCAAGAACTTGAAGCCGAGTCTGGAGTTTCGAATGTAAATTCAAACCATGTTGCCTAACTCCAAGTCGTGTTCGCGGACTCCTCCCCCACGACGATGTTGCCCGAGAGAAGCAGTGCCATCCTCGCAGTTACGACGATACTCCTGGGCATCTCGCTCGTCACGGTCTGTCTCCGGTGTTATGCGCGTTTGCGCATCGTGAAGGTTTTCGGATGGGACGATCGGCTGATGGTGGTGGCGGCGGTGAGTTTAACTGGTTACAAATACATATCGCCATTTCTGACGTTCTATATTGGAAGATTTTGAATATCGGGCTGGCGACTGTGGTCATCCTGGGGGTGGCTTATGGGATGGGCCAGATGTCGGATTACTATTTGACGAGACCGGCTGACTTTCGACGAGCGATGTTGGTGAGTTGTCTCGATGATGTGGTGGAATCAAGGGGGAGAAGAAAAGGAGGATGAAGAGCTAACAGGGTATATTCCAGTGCTGGTGGCTAGGGCAAATCTTCTACGTCTTGACCTGCACGGTGGCGCGACTGTCTATCACGATCATGCTCCTTCGATTTACCCTCGATCGTGGACTCCGGGCGATTCTGTACGTAGCGATGGCGCTCTCCATCACCGTGGGCGTTCTTTTCTTCTTCTTCGCTGTCTTCCATTGCTCGCCGGTCGAGTACTACTGGGACCGCCTGACGATCCCAGGCAGCTGTATCGACGTAAATATCTTCCTGGGGATAGTTTATTTCTATAGTGCTGGAGCACTGTTATGCGATCTGACCATCGGGTTACTCCCTGCGGTCCTGATTCGAAATCTACGAATTAGTCGCCTGTCCAAGGCTGGGGTCGCTGGGATTATGGGGATCGGCTGCATGTATGGGACCTGTTCTTTTGTTCCTACTGTTTCTTGTGAATATGGGTAGTAACCGTCTGGATAGTGCGAGTGCGGCCGTGATTGTCCGGATCCCGTTTCTACATAACTCGAGAGACCCCGATTTCTTATGTGAGTTGGATCTCAGATCTCGGAGGGATACAAGGTATGCGAATGCGACTGACCAGTTAATCAGACGCAACGACTCAAATCTCCATCTGGTCGAACGTCGAAGCCAGCTTGGGGATCACGGCCGGGAGCCTGGCGCATCTCCGGCCGCTCTTTCGCCGGATTAGGATTAGAAAGAGTACTTCGGGGACGGGGAGTCGGAGAGACGATGCTGGCGCTGGGTAAGTACTGGGAATATCTGGGGTAATCAGGTAACCTCCTTGCTGGTGAGGCGAACTGGGACAATCCGCTTTCAAACCATCAGCGACATAATTAGACTTGGAATTCGAAGCAGGTAATGGTACATCATGTATTGATTTATTGTGTCTGAAATGCATAATATTCCCCAGGGTTTTAGTTCATAGGTGGTGTTGATGGCTTTTACAGCTCTCCAAGGTTGTCACTCGTGGCTTAAGAAGGGGGTGTGCCTCTGTTTGACTGTAAAGGGAACCAGAAACTGCTGTAGATATCTAACCTCTCTGAGTATCTTTATGTGTGCCTGTTCTTAGAATGTTCGGTTCGGTCGTTCCGTGACAAAACTGCATCGTGTCACGCAACCACTAACACTCTTCATCCTCGTTCTTTTCGTGACTGTCGTCCCGGAGGATCTCGAGCAACTGCTCAGCCGTGAGATGGTCCGCCACATGCTCCATTCTATGCATGTAGACGCATTTGCCCCCGCGGAATATCAGCTCGCCACCATTCTGTCTCCACGAACCGCCCCTCAGCATCCGAGAGAGACCACTCCGGAACATCTGCTTGAGCGCTTGGCCAAAGGACCGCAGAAAGGACCTTTCGGCATACGGGGGCGGCGTGGTGATGCCGCTGAACGTTCGTCTCATATGTAACGTCTCGTAGATCCTGCCCGTTCGGTCGGTGTACACGGGGAAGTCGACGGATGTCAGGGCGGCATATGGGACGATGAGGGCCGGGCTCCCGCACCCGATGATGATAATCTGGGATGCACCGCTCGGATTCGGAAGGGTAGATAGGATGGAGTGGGCGAGGTGCTGCGCTACGGTCTGCACATAGTCCTGGTCATAGGCACAGAAGAAATGCCGGACGTGAAGCGGGTTAGCACGATTCCATACGGTTTGCCTGAGCGAGCTACTCGTGGTCTATAGGTGGTAGTATCTGGCCGTCGAGTGCAACAGAACAGAACATAATCAAAACATACTGAAGATAACGACCGTCGTGATATCGCTTCCCTTCCCTGTGACCAGCTCGCCCAAGCGAACGGATTTGCCCTTCGCCGACTGGAGCTCCAGCTCATAGGCATCGCAGACTTCATGGCTTTCTGTAGAGCTGCTTTCGCATCTGGTGATGTTGGGTGTAGCCATTGTGTACTCAAGCAAGTACACGTCAATCTCTTATTCATACATACCACGCGAGTTCGCCGGAAACGTAGACATAGGACAAGGGAAAGGAAATGTATTGAGACAGAAGGGATAGTCATGATGTCAGTTCCTCCCGGACTCAAATAAGAGTTATCACTGGATCCGGGGAAGCCCCGAAACTTACCTTTAGCTTGGGTTATCTGTTCCTCGATAAGCGCTCCTGTTTTGGGGTCTTGGCGCTTGTTACTTTTAGCATAAAGTATCGTTGGATGGGCCAAACCTAATGCTAAGGCTTTCCCTATTTTAAGCAGTTCTCAAACTTACCTGTCTCCACGAACGTCACTCATGAAAGCAGGTATTTGGGAGCTCGGCAAAATTGACATTGGCCGTGCGATGTTGCTTCTTCTAGTCGTGTGAGAGTTCGTAGATTAGCACTCAGTGGCCATGTTTTATCCCCAACTCGCCGCCGTCACTCGCACCAGACTTATATCGAGATAGATGAAGCAGGGTAGCACGGAGACGGGAGGATAATGTGCAAACAGAGGTCAATTCGGCCATCCAAAATGTGCCATAGTGTCGTCTCTTCCAGGATTCGTAGGCAACATCGGGACTGATATCGGTTTACAATATTTTCCACTTGAGCTCCCATAGTGTGTATGGCCACGTGTTACCCACGGAGCCTACCTCGAGGATGTATTGCCCGCTTCTTAGACTGGCCATTCTCTCTATCAAGTCCAAAATGCTAAACTACAATGGTACCATGACAATTCAGTGTAGAGTGATAGGAATAGATGCTTAGTGTCAGCTGACCACCCCCGTAGTCCCCGCCTGTGTACGTGTGCCTGGTAGTGAAGTCCTATCTAGGAGGGAGCGGAAGAAGAGGGACAAGCAAAGCGGGGTGGATATGAGTCCGGGGCAATCCTCGATTAGCCCTGGATGGTGACCAGTGCACGAGCCTGTTAAAGGACCCTGAGACGGAAACCCTATTATCACACTAACCTGGCCTAGAGTTGGAACAAGGTGCTCTAGTAGATTTCTCTTTATTTGCCCCAGGCATACAAGGTCGACTGTGCCTGGACTATTACCGTGTTTCAAATGACATCACTAGAACCATGATCCACCGGAATATTTGATTCGCGGGATCAGATCCCAGCATTATCCAACTGGCCCCGGTGAGATCTGGTTGTAGTAAATACTTTGATAGTAGCGAGTAGTTCATCAGCCTGGCGGGCGTAATCCAGTACCCCTGTTGTGGCCCGAGGGATGATGGAATTACCCCCCGATGACGTGCTGTATTTTACGTCATCGGCGGCTTTTCCAAGTTGCAACAACAAAACCCTGATTTGGATATCAGACGAGCATCAACATGACCGGATGCCGCCTTCGAAAAGATATAAAGATCCTCAAGAGCCCGCACAATGCTCCTGAACTCTCCCCATCCAACATTGACCTTAACAACCCCGATTACTCCCATATCTAAACCACCGTAACCATGTCTGACACCGGCCGCAAGGATCTCTCAACCAGTATGTCCTATCTCCTCTATATCCCAGTTATTGCACTAGACTAAACCCCCTGCAGAGGCAGAGGAGAAGATCACTCCTGACTCCGCCAAGTCCACCACCGACAAGATCAGCGAGACTGTCACCGACGCCACCGATCGCCTGGCTGGCAGTGTGCAGTCTGACCAGGACAAGTCGGCCACGCAGCGAGCCTTTGATAGCGCTCGTGGTGAGAAGGACCAGCAGGTCCACGGAGGTAGCTCGGAGACCATGTAAGTTCCTGGATCTCTCTGTCGTCTGTGCTGTATAGCTGATGGTCTGTTGCGATGTAGCCTGGAGAAGGCGAAGAATGCCGTTGGACTTGGGAACTAGTCACAGGGGAGATATATATGATGTTCCATGTATATGATTGCCACGACGGATGATAGTGCTCTAGCTTAACAATTATACCACACGAATATCCCTTTGTTAAAGACTTGACTCAGGCTCAGGTGCCGGGACTGGATGTAAAATGCAAATGGTCATCATATTGTGGGTAGATTCATGTGGAATGTCACTATAGGGTGTTCAAGGCACAAGCATGAAGCAGTAAAAATTCTCTAGAGCCTACAGTTACCCATCCTGAAACGGCCGGTCAAAAACAGTTCAAGCTATCAAGCGACCACTTGCCTGTCGGGCTCCTGCCCTGTGAGATATTCCTCGCTACCTAGGTAGACACATGGGGACACAAGAAAGCTGGAGGTAACCAGCCATGCCTCCGTCCGCATGGCTATCCTTCCAACCGAGTTATTCCTTCCAAACCCCGGGTGGAATTGGGTTTAGTATCCCGCCTTAATCAGGTAGTCGGCCAGGTTCTCGACAGTCGCAGCGGCGTTACCGGCGACCTGTTGCTCATTGTGGTGTCCGATGATGATAGCCCGTTTTGTCTTGGCAACGACGATGCCTTCCCTGCCCTGAGTTTAAGAGAGATGAATACTCAGCTGTCCATTCGCTGGTACATTCGCGAGTACGAAACAGAGCTCGTTGGATCTTACCGCTCGAGCGTAGATACTCCTCCCATCAATCCTGGCCACCACGAAGCGCTCGCTCGCCACGTAAATGCCCTCGGCTTGGGCTTCGGCGACCGCGCTCTGATCGCCGTTGGGATTCTCAGCAGCTTCCAGAATCTTGGCGACAGTTTTCAATTCGTAAGGTCGGACCTATTGAGGGGAGCAATCAAACAGTGAACGGGGAAGTCAGCGCTCCGAGGAAAGGTGGCCGGGCTTACGTGGAAGTTCGTCGAGGAAGCCCAGATGCTATCGCCGGCTGCACCGGCAATCAAAGCCTTGTCCAGGCGACCCGAGCCAACGAGGCTGCAACGGTGTTAGATTCTGAGTTCCCACTGTCATGTCGAGGTCAGTGGGGAGGTAGGCATATAACGCGCACCTGGTGTCAATATAGCCTGGATGCCATGTATGTCAGCGGCGAGCCTGCAGAATGGGAGAAGGTATGGCCGGTCGAACCTTGCCACGACATGTTAGAATCGGCTGTCTGACTTGGACTCTGGGACAGATATATGAGGTCGATTGTTGTCTGGTCTGGGAGAGGCTTTGGCGGGGCTCAAAGGCGGGGCACGCACGACCACCAGGCAGGGAAACCAAATATCAGGAATGGCGTCTTCTGGGGACAGGATCCGGCTTAGTGCTTACTGTTTCCTGTTTAGCGCTTTCGAGTGCCAAGGCATTCAAGCTCATGTTGCTGGTCTCGGCGTTTTGAGGGTATTCGCTCGGGTCATCGACATGGGCTCGGGAAACCTGGCCTTCTTCGATCACGAGTTGATTCAGTTATTATCATGTTCCTGTGCACGTCAAGGACATTTCTATTTCCAAGACTACCACGCTGTGACTGGCTTGGGTCGAATCTAGACCGCGTTGCTGTGGATGTTAAGGTTTCAGAGCGTGTCTAGAGTATCGCCCCGAAATGTCTGCATTATTTGCTAGGATACTTACTTCTTTTGAGAAGTCATAAATAGAATTAAACTCTTTCAATCTATAATGTGGTTTGCTGTCAGTTACCCACTAAGCCTACGTTCGCCTGTGACGTTGCCCCTGAATCAGGACGCTGCAGAAGGCCGATCCAGGACGATCGTCCGCGAAGCTTTCAATAGCGCTTGTCCGCATTGACCAGAAAGGGTTGAGCTCCAAAAGTAAGCTCCTGTAAGATACTGGGCCGAAGCAGCACTACCCTCTTGCAATGCGTTCTTTTCAACTTCTTTTACCTAGAATGGGGGAGGTGACGACGCCGACAGAATACCCTCCCTGTTGCCTGGTACGGACGGACTCCCACGTTCTCCCGCGTCGGTATCTATATAGTCCGACCCTCCTTTGGGGTAGAATTCTCCTTGGTCCATCTGTGGCATGAGCAATACCTGCATTGATCCACTCAAATAAACAGCATGCCTGCAGAGCATCCCGCAGGCCCATCGCCGGATCCCCCGTATCACATCCTCTCCAACAAGCAGAAATGGAACCTCGTCATCTTCGTTTCCCTGGCCGGCTGCTTCTCGCCCCTCTCGTCCAACATCTATTTTCCCGCCATGGACACCATCTCCTCGGGCCTCAGGGTTAATGCCTCCTTGGTCGCTTTAACCGTTACCGTGTACATGGTTGTTCAGGGCCTTGCCCCCTCGATATTTGGCACCTTTTCTGATGCCTGGGGTCGGCGCCTCACCTTCGCCATCAGCCTGACCATCTATACGGCAGCGAACCTCGCTCTGGCCTTCACCTCCAATTACCCCATGTTGATGGCGCTGCGTGGTCTGCAAGCAGCCGGGTCGGCGGCGACAATTAGCATCAGCGCTGGAGTCATCGGAGACATTGCGAGCCCTCATGAGCGCGGGCGCTTCATGGGAACCAACGCAGGTGTTCGGTGGGTTAATTAAGTATCATGAATCCTGTCCATTCATGGCTGACCTCCTATAGTACGACCGCCCAGGCAATCGGACCCATCGTGGGAGGCGCGCTCAATAGCAGTTGGGGATTTCGGAGCATCTTCTAGCTGCTATTCGTCCTCGGCGTGATCGTCCTCAGCGCGCTCCTTGTATTTCTCCCTGAAACGCAACGCAGCATCGCAGGCAACGGGGGCGTCCTTCTTAAGGGTTTCCACGGACCCCTTGTCTACATGTTAAAGCCACCCACAGCCTGGTCTGATGGCCATAAGCCACCCCATCCACCCAAGCTGCGCGGTTCAACAAACGTTCTTCGCCCCCTGAGCTACATCCTCGAGAAAGATATCGCTGCCCTCCTCGCCTGGGGTGCTGTCGCATACGCCGCCTGGAGCATGGTCACCTCGTCCACAACGTCAATGCTGCTTCACGGCTTTCCATTTCTGAATCAGTGGCAAATCGGCCTCTGCTTCCTCCCCAACGGCCTAGGATGTATCCTCGGTTCACTGAGTACGGGCTGGCTGCTAGACTACAGCTTCCGGCGCGTCGAGGCACGGTATAAGGCTGCCCACGATATACCCGTGGAGGCAAATGTCGTCGGCACGCGCGACTTTCCCTACATCCAGGCCCGTCTCCGTCTCATGCCCGTGTTCAGTCTCGTCTTGATGATCTCTCTCGCACTGTACGGCCCCAGCTTCGAGTTCAATGATCTCCGCCGATACTTCGTCCCCAACCTCGCGGCACCCCTCATCCTCCAGTTTCTGATTGCCTTTGCGGCGACGGCTATCTTCAATATCAATTCCACTGTGCTGATCGACTGTTTCCCGGATCGCCCGGCGAGTGCGACGGCGCTCAACAATCTATGCCGTTGTCTGCTGGGCGCCGCGGGGGTTAGTGCCATCCAACCCCTGATTGGGGCCGTAAAGGCGATGGTGGCATTTTTTATCGTGACCGGTGTGGTGGTTTTGTGCACGCCGCTGATCTGGGTGGAATGGAAATGGGGGGAGCAATGGCGTCGCGAGCGAGAGGACAAGCTTGTGAGCCGCAATGAAGCCAGTTGAATACCGCCTTGACACAGCCAATGCGCGTAAATGCCGAGTTAACGATAGAATGGATGTCCCCGGCTGCCAATTCACAGTGCCCACGGGGTCTTCAGCAATCCAATACTCAACTGCATCAGTTAGGACCCCTGCCCCTGTCACCGGCCCCAGCAGGTCTATGATATTGAACATCATGGCCATTTTCCATTGTCGAGTTCGCAGTCTCATGGGAATATCCGGGGCTGCAATATCGGGCCGGAACTACAACGTAGTTGCAGGGTGTTGCGGAGTTCCAAACGACTAGCCTACAAGGCCCATTAATCATCGCTTCAGGGAACCTGGTTCAATCCTGGAATACGGTTGCCCGTGGACTGCGGCCACAGGTCTTGTGCTGTTACGAAACCTTGGATATGAGGCCTTCGGGAAGCCGCGGGCTTAGCCATCGTGGGGGGCTAGCCATTAAAAGGCAAATTATGGGTCTCGAGAATGGGTAGATCCCTTGCTGTTTGCTTCATAATTCTCTCAGTGAATACTATCAGTGCAATATCTCCACGCCCGTAACCATGATCGTAACCCATGAAACAGTCATCCTGCCAACCTTGTAGTTGCAAATTGGCCCTCTAAAGAGGCAATGAAAGCCTGATCATATGGTGAATCTACAGTCATTTCCCTGCATTTCCCGCGTCACAGACAACCACCTCATCAATCCACTCGGAGCGTAGAACCTCGGACGCCACAAGTCGAAGATGAGGAGTCGGATGCAGCATTGCATAGATGACGTTGCGGCAACGTACCTAAGTCACATCATCAGCTCACTCATTCCGGGAGATACTAGTAGAAGTAGGCCGTATTCACCCTGTACAGCCGTTGGATAGGTTGATACCCATTTTCATCTTCCCTTGTCGACAGATAAAGGGCAAACTCCGGATCCTCGTTAGCTGCGGTATTCCACAGCAAACGGCCACTCCTCATAGCCACATAGATCAGCGCTGCTGCCCAGATATCCCCAGTCCTGGGGTCTGCACGGTGAAGTAAGAATGTTTCCGGGGGTAGATATGGTTCGGTGACGGATAGTTCCCGGGGATCTCTCGTGGGCTCCTGGTAGTTTCCATAAACGGGGTTTGCACAGTCGAAATTCGTAACTTTGACGGCCCCTGAGGCAGTCAGGAGAATGTGCTTGGCGTTTAAATTGTCGAGGGATATTTCGTTATCGTGAATGAAGGAGACTGCGCGCATCAGCTGCTTGAAGAAGCAGTCTGCTTCGACGATACCGAGCTTTCCGGATGTCTTGATCAGGGTTTGAAGATCCTTTCCCGTGCGATATTCCATCACCAAGCAGAGCTCTCCTCTATCGTTGTCGAGGAATTCCATAGAACGGATGATATTGGGGTGTTTGAGGGAGAGGGCAATGCGGAGACCACAGAGAAGCCGGTCATCAATGTTATTCTTGGACGAATAGTGATACACTTTCACGGCATACAGCTGCTTGTTTCCTTCATTCTTCTTGCTGTGTAGCTGGATGGAGTTGGAGTAACCGTAGTGGAGAATGCGGTCACATTTCCCATACTTTTGCTTAAAGGAGCCGGATGTACCAGGCTCTTTTGTTGCGTCTACGTCCGCTGGTGGTTGGACAACACGCTCATGCCTCGAGGTACAGTGGAGTAAAAGATTGTCGAGAGCCCGGAGGACCCAAAACTTCTGGGCTTCTATCTGATGGCGATGGGTGCCATCGTTCAATATTTCGGTGTATTTGGATCGGGGGTTGTGTTCCTGGCCGGTGGTAGTGGTCGACATGTAGCAAATAGAGGTGTTCGAGGAAAGCAGGAGTTACTTTGTCAGTCAGAGTTCACGAGTCGATTTTTCTATGATTGTGCAAAATGAAATAGAAGACAGCGAAGCTGATATTGAGATTTAAGATTCCTTGTCATGATGTCATACCTGGAGTAGATCTCCTCCGCCTTAGCTGTCGTCCCCCACTGCTTCGAACCATGGGTTTCCGGCACTCCGTTTAGCATGAGGAACCTTGATCCTCGAGATCTTGTGTATTTCCGCCCTTAAGGGTGGGAAGACTAAACCCCAGAGATACATACTTGACAAGATTAAAATAGTTTCTGGCCTGGGGAAATGGTTGCAATTAGTTAATTATCCAATGAGAAGCAGAAGCCGAAATTAAAGCCCAAAAGAACTTTCAACCCATTAGTGAAATTGAGTGGAGCCGCATCATGATTCTCTTCCTGGCATAGCTCTATGGAGGATAAATTACAGAACAACCGCTGAATGTCAGCCCAAAACAAGAAGACGATGAAGGTGTCTCATCATTCTGCGTGTATTTAAGGCCTCTCGGTCTGCTCCTTTCCCCCTCGACTCAGAAACCCCATTCACACCTTCAACACCCGTACCTAGAAACCCACTCAAAATGAAACTCCAACTGTCCCTCCTCCTTAGCCTACTGTTAGCCCTGCTTGTCGCGGCTGCCCCAGCACCTGAACCCGCGCCTGAAGCCGGCCTGACCGAATTCGACCTGCGTGATGCATCCCCCGACCCCAACGGCATGTCACAGGCCGACTGGGTCGAAGTCGACGAAGACGAAATCGACCCCCGCGATACCTCTCCCCAGGCTATCGGTCTAGCCAAGCGCAAAATCGTGCAGTGTCGGGTTGTCAACACCAGTTCGGCGGTGGTCAACTGCCGCTCCGGCCCTGGGTTCGGGTACAAGATTATCTCGACGCTTGATAAGAAGCATTACTATACCTTTGACTGCTATAAGAAGGGGCCATGCTACAAGAATAATTGGTGAGTAGAGGCTATCTTTATCTTGAGGTGAGGCGGGGAAGACTAATTACGTTTATTTAGTACTTGGGACCGCCGTCGTCTCACCCTTAATGGGAAATCGACCCATTGCTATGTGAATGGTTATTATACCAGTAGTAGTTGCAGTGCGAGTAAGTACTTTGTCATTAGATCGAAATCGACATGGATATGAGGCTGACCCCGTCGATAGAGAATCTTGGACTTTGCTAAGCAAGGGCCTTCATCTCGTCCACTAGGGTATTTGATATTCGAGGAGGCTGGCATCATCCGTGTGTGTTGTCAAGAGATCGAGAAACATGGGTCATTTTGAAGAGTGCGGGGGCGAAACAGGTTTATTCGGAACACATAGTGATGCATGCTACCCTTTTCAAATGAATTGTTGAGAATTTTGTCGAATCCGAAAAAGGTTTTGTTATTCTTGCATGGAGGCTCCAGGCTTATTACCTTAAAAGTCTTCGAGCCCTTTTAGGCGCCACGCCGATCAGCTTGGCGGACCCCTTTTGCGGGTTAACGCTCGTGTTGAAGCCTTACAAAACAAAACAGTATGGAATCATCCAATAAAGCGTTCGGGAATACGAGTCCGGTTCAAGATGACCCATTCGGTGGCACCAGTAGCATGGAGTATATTCGAGGCTTATACTTAATTTCCAGGGTCGCCAAGGCCCGCTTCCCTTGATTTGGGGCGGACGGGAGACACGGGTGGGTTTAGATGACCTTCTCCAAGTCATTATTCATGCTTAGGCTGTCCCATGTTGATCATCCTATTCCGCCTGCTCATCCATATTTCCCCACTCCTCGTCGAGTCCATCATCGGCTTCCTCCCACAGTTCATCCCGGAGCATGCTCAGCAAGTGCAGGAGCCCAACCTCAGATGGCCTAACTTCGTCCACTGGCAAAGGACGCTGACCTGGGTCCCACAGGCCGCTGCCTAGCCGCTCTCGGGCATCATCATGGTTGGACTTTGATAGGACTCGGTGATTGGGAAGGTCAGGGTCTAGACTGACGACACGGATCATTTTGGTCGGGAAAAACCGAGTAAGACCCTCGTCTTCGATGTTGAGATATTGGCGTCGGCCAAGGGTCTGCAGTGGATAATATTAGCTTACTCCGTTCCATAGGATACGGGATTGTAGCACGTACCGTGTAAGTGGTCATAATAGCATCATCGTATAACACCATGAAACTCACGGGGACGGTAAGCTGGGGTGCAGAACTGGTGGGTAGTGAGTACGAAGCGCGGACAGGGTGATCCACGTCCTGGATCCGGTTGTTGTCGTCCAACGCGATGATATAAATCCGGTCATGAATCTCGACCATCAAACGGTGGTTGCGAACCGACAGCCAGCCACCCAGGTCAAATCCCGATCCATCCGACTCACATTCAATTACAGCGCTGTTCGCTGCGAGAGTTGGGGGGTCGTGGAGGGCCTTCCGCCAGTCGGAGCAGACAAAGATTCTACCCGCACGAGAAAATCCAACGAAGAGGTCGCCATCGAATATCCCCGCTCCCCATTCGTCTTCGCCGTGTCGCACATGTACCGGACTGACCGGCGGTTGTAACGGGCCCTTATCGAGCTTGATAGGCACCAGGCGGCTCGTGGACGGTGATCCCGGAGGGAATACCTGATGTGTCGGACCGTGAGGTGCCATATCAGACAGTCTGGCAGATGCAGAACAGGATTCGGCATCAGGGGGGTCAATGTGATATTTGTCCGTGCAATGCGATGGTTGCAACACCCCCATGAAGGCACCAGTAGCCTTGTTGTAGGCGTGGTATCCACGTGAACCCATGGAATAGACCACAACATCCTCGTTCTGGTCGAGATGACCTATCGCGTCTTGCTCAATATCCATGTGGGTGACTAACCTGGGCGGTCGTTGCGTCATATCATACACAAAGCCTTGCCCCCGGGTAGAGACCACACAGAGAGTCGAGTAGGATAGCTGAAAGCCTCTCGTCTCGCAGTCATGCTCCAGGATTGCGACGCGCCGAAATTCCCCACGCTCAGCACCTTCCAGATCCGCTTGCCAGACCTCCACCGCGTCCCCTTCCCGGTCGAAAACAGCCATCCCATCCCGATACTCGAGATGCGCATACGGGCGAACTGCATCTCCACTGTCAACATCCATCGCGGAGGGGAGTCGCCACAGGATGCGACCCGTGTCCATATCGGTGACATTCAACCCACCCGCATGGGACGTCGAAATGAAGAAGCGACGCTTGAGATCCGCCCGAAATCGCCAAACGGGGTCATTTCCGACCTGCAACACCGACTCCCGGGTTACTGGATGTGTCTGGGCCCAATTGCGGTCCAGGAGTGTCTGGTGCCTACATAGATCCTTCCATGACGATGTGGCGTCCAAAGGTTTGGAGAAACTGGTATCGCTATGTGACTGAGATGGGAATAAACGGGGTTGCGCGGGGTTTATTTTACATGCACATTTGGAGGAGTAAATGGCGTCTTGATGGGTGACGTCAATGAAACAATGCCAAGCGGTGGAAACAGCTGAGAGCGAGGCAACCGTCGACACCGAAGCAAATTCCAGAATGCGCAGCACGATCTCGGGGGGAAGAATTGTCAGGGGATCTGCCAGGGGAGTGACCGCTGTCATCTTGGCAATGCCAATATCCACTGCTATTTGTTGATGGGAGAAGCTTCAATCCAGTCGATGCATGGAATACACAACCTTGACGACACAATAAGCCACACGAAAAGAGCCAAACGGCGGGCACGTGATATACGCGAGGTGCACAACTGACTAGCTGCGCAATATAATTGGTCGGATACTCCTGATGCTACTGGTGACAAATGTTTTGTGCGCACATCACACAATGGGGCCAAGCTTGGGGCATTCTTGACTAGTTCTGTTTACCTGTCATTTAATCTATCTGGCGCTTTGAATTCGATTTCTAAGGGATTCCTGTTCTAACCAGACCTATATCTAGCTCGTCTGTTTGTGCTCGGGGGGGTGTGAGTGACAAAGTACCTAGGTAGAGCGCAGTATATACCTAGTATTCCCCGCGACAATGCAGACCTCGTCAACTAATTGACCATCGCGTCCTAATTATATTCAAATATTTCGAACATAACAAATCATAGTCAATTTTTTCTAGCACTGGTTACACCTTTAAAATTGGTAATATGACTGGACGAATTGCTTCACAATCGTTGGTCTCCATAGGCGGTTTGTCATCAGATATAGCGTCTCTGACCGGGAAGGATTCAGCTAGTGGACCGTTATGTGGCAGCCTGTTGTGGTCGATATCTCGAGGCTCTCGTTTCACCTTTTCTGATCTCACCTGTTCCTTTCAGTTGGCAGTCACACAACCATGGCGATGTATTTGTTCTTCCTGGTCGCTGCATTGGGAAGCCTCGCCTGCGTGTCCATCCGACGGTTCTTCGTCCGCCGTCAGTTCGCGCTTCGCCATGGTTGCGAACCGGTGGCCAGAACCCTTAATAAGGATCCTTTCCTGGGACTCGACACAATCCCGGGATCAATCCGGGCTCGGAGGGAGCACAAACTCCTGGAGCGAAATTGCGACAACTTCCGTGTCTACGGCAACACATTCAAAGTCACGGAGCTATATAGGCGCGCAATTGTGACTGTGGAGCCAGAAAATATCAAGACGGTCCTGTCCCTGAAATTCAACGATTACAGTATTGGCCACCGCCAAGAACCGTTTAAACCGCTGCTGGGAGAGGGCATTTTCGACACAGACGGCGACCACTGGGCTTCATCGCGCGCCCTGATCCGGCCCAGCTTCAACCGGGACCAGATAGCGGATTTGACGTCGCTGGAGAACTTGATCCAGGACCTCTTCGCGCTACTTCTCCGGGATGGACAGACAACCGTAGACTTGATGGATCTCTTTTTCCGCTATACCATCGACTCCGCGACTGAGTTCCTGTTCGGCCACTCGGTCGCTACGTTGAAGAAGACTCAGGCGGAGCTCGGGTTCGCCGAGGCATTTTATTATGCCCAGGAGGCCATAATGAAGCGAGGCATGCTCGGCCCATTGAACATATTTTTCCCCGATAAAAAGGCCGACGAGTGCAATCGCATCTGCCGGGAGTTTGTCCAGCAGTTCGTCGACGAGGCATTCCACGCCGCCGAGACCAAGAAGGAATATAACGAAGAACTGCCAACGGAGGCGAAGCGTCGCAAGATTGTGTTTTCACACGAATTGGCGTGGCGCACATCCGATAAGACTCGCGTGCTGGATGAGCTGATGAACGTTTTGCTGGCTGGTCGTGATACCACTGCCAGTCTACTGAGCAATTTATTCTTCATGCTGGCGAAGAACCCGGCGATTTGGGAGAAGTTGCGGAGAGAGGTCGCTGGCTTAGAAGGTCGTGCACCGACCTATGAAGAACTTCGGAGTCTGAGATATGTCCAGTGCTGTATCAATGAATGTACGAGAAGCCTCCCCTTTTATTTGCCCTCCTTTAACTCTCAACTTCGCTAACCCCCCCGCTAGCGCTGCGTTTGCACCCAGTTGTACCGCGCAATGAACGCAAGGCAGTACGAGATACGGTCCTCCCAGTGGGAGGCGGCAAGGACGGTCTCTCCCCAGTCTTCGTGCCGAAAGGGACACTAGTAGCTTACAATCTATACGCAATGCATCGCCGGGCAGACTTCTACGGACCAGACACAGAGGAATTCCGTCCAGAGCGCTGGGAGACTGGGAGACTGCGGCCACGCTGGGAATACCTGCCCTTCAATGGCGGTCCGCGCATCTGTATCGGCCAGCAGTATGCGTTGACCGAAGTTGGGTACGTTCTCGTGCGGATGGCACAGGAGTTCCGCGTCTTGGAGAGTCGAGATCCTGGACCGTGGGAGGAATCGTTGACCTTGACCCTGTGTCCCCGTAACGGGACAAAGGTGTGTCTCACTCCTGCTTGAAGAGCTTGAGATTGAGTGGATAGTCAGAGCAATGTTAGATGTTGCGCCTTGGATAAAGAAAAATAAAACTCAGCCAACTTTAATTAATACCCACTCCACAATTCGTGCATTTGTGAAACAACAAAGTGACCCTGTTGATTGTAGTTCTTCTGTTGTCCGGGTAAACCACTAAAATGGTTATCCGAATTATTTCCCACGTCTGTTGGTTTGTTGGATTACCAGGATCAGGACTTCTTGGCTCGAGTGAGATAAAGAATTATCATCCTATCTTGGGGCTGTGCATCGTGGTTTGAAACAAAGAATTGAACAGGTTATTGATTCGTAGCTCAGTCCTTTGTTTCTCTTCTTCTTTACGTCTATTTTCTATTTCCCCCCTTTACTTAGTCTATTTATTCACTTCTTTCTTTCTTTCTTTAGCTCGTCGATATAGATTGCCCGTCAGTAATAATTCCTGATCTGTGCTACCTGGGTAATATTCGTAATAATGCCTTCGTATAGTTCATATTGAAAATTTCCTGCGTCGAAGCTCATGCTGCCATGGCTGAACAGACCGAGTAGTGAAGAGGAGACTTGTTGGACCGACAAGGGCCACTGCAGGACTTTACAATCGAAACAACAGACTTAGGAACTCATCGAATACCCACTGCTAGAGCCGGGGTCTATATGACCAGATCAACTAGTGTGGTGGTTTGGTAAATGTAGCCGGACGTTCGAGGCGTTGATATGAGAGCCAACACGTTGATACCTACTCAGCACTAGAAACTAGGGTCAAGTCGAGAAATACATACTTCCGTTTGTGGCTCATTCAATATGTTGCGTGACTCGAGAAAAAAAAATATAATATGAAACACTTCTCCCAGTATCTACAAGGAAGACAAGACTGTCCTTTGCATTTTCCATCGCAAACATCTTCCAGGTCACTTTGATCTTGCGTCAATCATTTGTTTCTGATTCTTACCCCAAAAGCTTTGGCTATTTCGTCTCATATCTTCCCATGCCCTTCCACCACGTTCCTTAGTTTACATACCATAACAATATGAAGTGGCAGGCCTTCTTCATAATCCACCTGTTGGTGCTCCTTTGCTCAGCGTATAAAACGCCTGGTCGATGCACGGGTGACTGCTGGGGACACGATCCAAGTCTCCTGCAGCGGGTGCACGATGGGAAATACCTTCGCTTCAGTGCAGGAGGAGGGATCTTTATACACACCGCAGACTCACTCGCCGGTACCTGGGAAATTGTAGGCCAGGCCCTGCTGAAGGGATCCATCATCAGACACCCTAGACGAATTAACCTCTGGGTAGACCACCCCTCGTGTACGCCCCTTTTAAGTACCTACTGACAATGCATTGATCGCCTTCTAGGCCCCGGACGTCCACTACGAAGAAGGGAGCAAACTCTACCACATGTATTACTCTGTCACCAGCCTAGGTTCAAAGAACAGCGAGATTGGGGTAGCATCCTCCCCCAGCCTTGAGCCCGGCAGCTGGACGGACCACGGTGCCATTCTCTCATCGACCGGAAACTCTCTCTACAATGCCATTGACCTTAGTTGGATCTCCATTGGGGGCAAACCCCATCTCAAAGGAGGAATGGCCTATACTTGATCCGATCTCTAGTGTACAATAGTGTGATGTAAGGTCCCATGGGAATTATGCACCTGTTCACAGTCTCTTCTGGAAGCTTCTCTAGATTTTAGGTTTCAGTTGTATGTCCAATTATAATTTCTCAATATCAATTATGTATATCTCAACACGGCAAGAAGGATGCTTTGCGTGCACTCCGGAAGAGCACGTGTTGGTCCCATGCATAGTACCATTTGCTTCCGATAAGTCATCTGGAGGGTATGAAGCCTGGGAAAGGAAGTGGGATGCTTGGTTTTCACAGACGACCCTGCGGTACCCTCGGCCATTGACCCGATCAATCTGGAGGATCTTGGGGAGCGCTGCAAGTTTCAAGTCCAGGATAACATTTTGATTGGCAAATTACTGGTCTTGGTGGATACCGTCCTCGCATTGTGGGAGGAGGAGAAATCACATTCATCCTCTTTGGACTCGGTGGGTGAGGAACTCGACAGGTGGGGCTGTGGGAGAAGGCCGAAAGTGAGTTGACGGAAGAGGAACTTGCTAGAGGAGAGACTGCAGGACCAGGAGGGGAAATACGGTTGATATCCCCGAAGGATGTTGACAAGAGCCTTTGAGTGAGTCCGGTAAACGTTAAGTTATGTGTAGGGTTCCATCATAGTCTTTATGTTTTAGCAGACAGTTTCCAAGGAATGATGTAACCTTTCCAATGATTCAAGACGCAGTCATCGTGAGCTCATTCAAATTATAGGGAGTCATTCCACACCATGAAAATTCTGCTGGCTTCAAAATGAGTCAAAACGACGGATTTCTTCTCTCCCCTTCGCAAATCTCACTCACCACTAGCGCTCATTGCTCCTCATCATCGACATGTCTCTTCCATAGAAATACACCCATGTGGTCTACGAGGGGGACGAAGACGGAGTGGGGAGATTCTGCGTAGAGGCCCAGGTGGATGCCTTTTTCGGGGTGAAGGAGAATCCTGCCCTCGAGACAGATTTTATAACCATTCAAGACCACGAAAGGCTTCAAATGCCGGATTATCTGCGTATAGAAAACCAACCCACCTGATCAAAAGGCTACTCTATACTAACGGGTTTACATATATGTATCCATTCAGGCGATCTTCTCAAAGAGCTGCGCTCTATGCATTTGTCTGGGAACTCGCGAAGATCCATCCTGGGAGGGTTCCTTTATGCTCGACTGCGGGTTTTGATGATATTACGACTTTGCCTCCATGAGGAACGCCACACCCTGGGTGAGAAATGGCCGGATAATTTGATCGTCCGCCGGAACCATGCGGTCAAGTATGAGACGCACTTCGGATGGCCCAAACCTCCAGAGATCGTGGAGGAAGTGTTCGACTACACTTTGAGCTATGCATCTGACGACCCACTCATCGGGCTTCTATTGATAGTGGCTATCCAGCAGCACGGAAATGAAAAGGAGGATGAAGAAGCTGATACCTCCTGCAAGGCACTGATGAGTAGATAATCTTTCCACCATTGCTGGCCCCATGAAAATGTCTAACGTATGGCAGCTGCGGTACACAGAGCTAAGAAAGCGGCTAATATGGCCGAAAACATGGTATACGCCATTGTTACCACTGGGGGGTGGTGGGATTTCATCCAGGTGGACAATAAATCCGAGGGGCGTGATGAAGGGTCTGGAATTGTTTGACAACCAGTATACTAACTTATGCTTACAGTATTCAAGGGCTACAACTAGCTGGCTAATACGCTACGACGAGAGTGACACTTACACCTACCTGCGCCGTACCATTCGCTTGGCTGCGGAGCAAGTGCCCAGGAACGAGAGGGAGTGCGATGGAACCCCTTCGAGCCATGAGACAGGGAAGGCAGGCGAGGATTGTCCATCGAAAGGGGTCTGATGTTGGAGTCGTCGGATGAGGAAGGCTCTGGGGGCCGCAGGTTGCATTGCTGTGTCGGGAAGGAGTCAGGGAAGGACGAGAAAATGGATTCAGTCAGGAAAGGAATGAAAGATCTTGCTTGAGACTAGGAACAGATTGGCCCAGACATCAAAGAATACTCCGCTATAAGTAAAAGAAAATGCCCGCCAAAGCCACAATCGCTAAGCTGAAGCGAGAGGTCAAAGGGATCCTCCTCCGGATCCCGTCATCATACCGCGAGAAACTGGCGAAGCTCCTGGCTGACCTGGACAAACAGGAGGAAGAAGAGAAAGAAAAAGGGAAGCCGCTTGCTTTGGCTACCCTGACCCAAGATCAGGTCCTCGAGATCTTTCAGTTAAAACCAGGCGATAACCAGTCCTTTGAGCTGGGGGAAGCGCAATTCCGCGAGGTACCCAGCTATCTCCGTAGGTCCAACCATTCACAATGGAGGAAGCCATAAACTAATGGACGTTTGTAGATAAGGAGCTTGCGCGGTGGGACCGCGTCGCATCCATCGTCGATGATGGGGAAGCCAAGATGCGCTCTCGTCTCGATGTCATCCTTGTCTCAGCCATGGATGAAACAATAGTCCCATGGCAGCACATGTGGACTAGCCAGCTAGAGGAGGGGGCCCAGGAGATACAGCCTCTGCGACCTCGGTGGGAAACCCAGGTCAATTATACCGTCACCTGGAAGGGGGATAAATGGTCCATCAAAGGGCAGGCAGACTATAGCCTGTGGTACGGCGACCTCAAGGAATGGGGGCCGAACCTTGCCTTTTTTGAGGCGAAAAGAAAAGGGGCCACCAGGACCGGCATGCCCCAGCTCCTTGCGTATATGGGTGATTTCAACCGCAGATCTCTCTGAAGGATGACACAGCTAAGATATACTAGGCGGCCTCCACGGGAAAAGAAAGGCAGTGAATCATACCAACTGCATTGTGTACGGGATCCTGAGTGACGGATTCGATTTTGTGTTTGTGAAGATCAGTAATTCAGGTCGAGTTACCACTGTCCAGAAACGGTGGCAAGGGAAAGAGGCCGACCTTGTTTACTCATGGACATGCTCAATATTCATGACAACGGTGAACCTATCACTGTCTACAACCCGGAGATCCATGGCAACAAGGCTATCATCAAATGATAGTGGCTTCGACTTTGTGATTCGGGGGGGCCGTCAACCGGGGGGGGGTGGACATGGACAAGTAAAGCGCATGATAGTTACCACAAGACGAACAGAGGGTAGGAGAGCCATGCTTAGACCCCCGTGCGTCTACGGGGTTGAGATGAAAGACAATATTGTATTGATACCTGCCAATAACATGAATAATTTGCAGGGAGAATCAAGCCTGTGTGTTGCCTTGCCAATGCTAGTATCGATAACCCAAGCTGGAAAGAATCGATACTACTATGTAGAGCCGAAAAGTGTCTCACTGATTATAGATCTATGCGAGTTCATCTTGGATGCATATTACTTCCCCCTAACCAACTCGCCAAACCTCGACCCCGGCAACCCCTTCAACACCCCCGGATTGCCCACCTCCACGACCTCCCCCGTATCCATCACCACCACCCGATCAAAATGCATAATCATCTCCAGCCGATGGCTCACCGCGATCACCGTGTAATCCCGGAACTCCACCCGGATAATCTCCTGCATCACCCGCTCCGTCTCATAGTCAACGCTCGAACTCACCTCGTCCAACAGTAAGATCCCGCCGCTGCCTTCTGGACGGTTCGAGGACCGGGCCCGATCCCTCCGGCGCAGGAACGCCCTCCCAAGCGAGAGGAGCTGCCGTTGTCCCGCGCTGAGCGTGCCGGCGTTCATGGGTGCGTCCAGCCCCCCACGGTCCTGGACAAAGGGCCAGAGCCCGACTGCGGTCAGGATGGTTTCGCATTCCATGGGGGTGGAGACGTGCGATGGATCCAGGTTTGCGCGGAAGCTGGAGCCGTCCGGGAGGAAGACGGAGTCTTGGGGCACAGCGATGAGGCGTTGACGAAGGACAGGGCGGCTGATGCGGTGGACGGGGGTGTTGTCGATGAGCATCGCGGGCTCTCCCGTGGTGGTGGGTAGGGGGTCCAGGAGTTTCAGCAGGACGGCGAGGAGACTGGATTTGCCGCTGCCAGTGCGACCACAGATAGCGATCTTTTCTCCAGGTTGAATCGACAGGTGGACGTTTCGGAGGGCAAGAGGGGATTCTTCGTCGTCCGATGTTCCTTCGCCCGTGCTGGGGGAGACCTTATATCGCGCGGAGACTCCCTTCAACTCGACCGTACCGTGTTCAGGCCACTCTTCCCCCGGAATGATATCCTCGTCTTCTCGGTCCTCGGGCGTGACGGTCTCGTTGAACGTCTTCAGTCGTGCGATCGCTCCGATGGAGGTTTCCAGACGCGTGTAGAAGATGACGATGCCGGAGAGATTCTCGCCGAAGCTCATGAGGGAGAATAAAGATGCACCGGCGAAGGCCGAGTTGGAATGAAGGCGTACGGCGAGGGTGGTCAGCGCCACTGCAATCACCATGACCACTAGGTTGAGGACCAGATTCAACCACTCTTGAATCATCAGGAGGAGGTATGCGGCGCGCTGGCTGGAGTCAATCAGGAAAGCATTCTTTCGGATATCATCAGGGAGGAAGCCTATCTCAGTGTGAGCAGATATATGATATATTTCCTCAGTTCCCGTGTCACTCACCGAATGCTCTTAGAGTAGCGACCCCTTTGAGAGTATCAAGGAAATGGGTACTGAAAACATATACACGTTATTATCGGACAGATCAACAGCTTCTGCTGGAAACTTACTACAGGGGACTTTTCGCCTCCAGATCGAGCAACCTCAACTGCCGAGATGTCCGCAGGTAGAACCTCTGCACGACATACAGGAACCCACCGAGCAGTGGATAACTGATAGCCAGGTACGCCGACGACGTAAGCATAACGGCCGCTTGCCCAATGGATTGGAAGACCTGCAAGCTCGGTCAGACTATAGCCAACAATGAAGACTGGAGGGCTAAATCAGCGGAAACCCACGGAAAACTGAGTATTCAACATAGCATCTGGTAGTTCGGTGTCTATCAGGTTAAGATCCTGGGAAAACAGGTTGGTGACGACACCAGTGTCCGTCGTGGTGAAGAATGATAGCGGTGCTCGGATCAGGGTTCGCAGAGCATCCTGGTGGAGATTGGCCCCGGCTCTTTTCACGGCAACAATAAAGATTGTGATTCCTAGGAGGAGCAGGGCTATCATGCCGGAGACTTGCAACAATGCATAGATCCCGGCGTAGTACGCATGGGAGTGGGACTGGTAGTTCGAGTCGACGGCGTCCGTCCAATATGTCAGCCCTTTAAATCGCTGACATTAGCTCATGATATTCTAGATGCCGTGGGCACCCCCCAGTCCAGATTCAGGGTAAGAAACTCACAAATAGTCGCGTAGTTGGTGAAGAAACCCCAAAGGGCCGAGAAGAACAAGCTGAGCGCCGCCACCAGCCATCCCATGCTCTTGAGATAATGCTTGTAGACGGTGGAGTCTCCAGCCTGTCGCGATGCGACTGCGTCTGATCCAAGGGCTGATTCCGTACGGCTCTCTGCCGCCGTCTCTGCCAGTTGCGACTTGGATCTCCAGACACCGTCGTGAGCGGCAGGTGTCTTGGACGAGGATCCGTAGTCAGCACCGTCATTTAACCCTAGACGTTGAACATATCCTTGCGCGGTTGATAGATCAGCGAAGCTTCCCTGCTCCACAATTCCGCCGTCTTCCAGGGCGATGATGTGGTCTGCGGCAGGCAGGTATCGAACGCTATGCGTGCATAACACCGCCGTCAACCCCCATTGTCGAAGTAAACCATCTACCCCAAAGACCTGCCGGAAGACCTGCTCCTCAGTGTCCACATCTAAACCACTGAAGATATCATCCAACACGAGCAGGTCCGAGTGTAGATACAGCGCCCGCGCCAGGGAGACGCGTTGCTTCTGCCCCCCAGAGAGGGCGATTCCATCCGATCCGATATTCGTGCGGTCTCCTTGGGGTAGGGCTGCGAGGTCAACGCCCAAGGCCGTTGCCTCGATGACTGTGTGATACCGTTCGCGGTCGAATAGGGAGAACCCGACGATGTTCTCTCGGATTGTCCCGTTCGAGAGAAATGCGGTTTGCTCACAGAAACCGACATGTGGGAATTGACTGCTCATAGTGACGCTGCCTTCGCTGAAAGGGATCTCTCCCAACAGCGCCTTGCAGAAAGTGGATTTGCCCGAGCCTACCGGCCCAACGACCATGGTGAGTGATGACTTGGGTATTTGCGCGTTGACTCTTCGCAGAACGGGCTTCCCTGCGTTCCAGCCAAAGCTTCCGTCTTTGATGATGATAGAATGTGTACAGTCCCGGGGTGACTCTGATACAGCTTTACTGTTTGTCGGAGTCTTATCTACAGTGCGAAAGTCACGACGAGGCTCGCGCTCTAAGAAGGCTTGGATCCTCCCCAAACAGGCCAAGCCGGAAACAAGCTCCGGAATCGACTGGAAGAGCTGCAACAGTGGGGTGGTCAACAAGGTCAAGAACGAAAGGCTTGTGAACATCCTCGAGGCATCTAGTTCGCGTTGCGCAAATGCCAATGTCAGTGGTGGGCCGATCAACTGCGGCACATATGCAAAGAGCGCCGCAATGATAACGACCTTGCGGAAACGGGCTCCTGACGCGAGCTCCTCCACGCGGAGCTGCTGGATATAGTCGCCCACGGTAGCCGAGAGGCCAGATATCTTCAGTGATTTCATGCTAGCAATGACCGTGGCGGTCAGGCCGGTACGTTTCTGGACTCTAGACATCCAGGCCCTTTGTGAATCGCCGGTGAAGTTGATCAGAATTGCTAAGCCGATCAAACAAGCCAAGATGACCCCCATCGGGGCGAGGAAGATAAGACCCAGTCGGTTATATAGCATCCACGCCGCAAGGCCTGCTTGGATCGTGCTGGCCCAGGTCTCATGCAGAGACCGGAGACCCATTTTAATGCGCTCCATGTCGGTGCTCATCAAGGTCAGCGCAGCGTTGTCATCGCCCGACTCAATCGGGGCTCTTGTGGCCGCGACAAAGGTCTCGGCGACCAAGATTGACCGTACCATGGTGCGGAATCGGTGGTGAAAGTACCTAAACTACCGGATCAGTGAAGGGTTCTCCGCCAGTTGCGTTGCGTAACGATTGGCCCTACCAGCATAGGGCGTGAGAGATCGCCATCCCAGAATAGATCAGGATGCTTGCGCCAATCAGGCCGTATCCGAATTTGGGATTGGGCTCTGACTGTGAGAGGTACTCCAGTAGCGTTTCGATGAAAAAAGGCTGGCAGAATGTGAAACCAACCAGTGCCAGTCGCGGGGCAATGGGCAGGAGGAGAGGCACTTTCAGTGTACGTGTTAATGCTTTGAGAAGTCCGAACCGGTCCCCTCTTAGCTGGGAGTAGTCCATATTCCTCACGAAGTCCTCATGGAGTATCTGCGCGTCGAAGGAGCTATCGAGGGGGTAGAGGTCCTTGATCGCCAACACATTGCTGTATCCTTCCAGAAATATCTTGTTGAGCCAGAAGAAGACACCCAGCGAGAAGATGCCACTCGTTTCCTCCGGGCTGTGCTTCTTTTGATCCCAGACCACCCATTTGGTCTTCTGCTGGGATTCTAAGAACAAGATCCCCGTCTTCAGCCCTACAGCCGCACAATAAATGCTGCTGTACGTGACCTCGTGCTTGTGAACGGACGACAAAAACAGGGTTCTTGCCTGGGTCACATCGAGCAGGAGAGTCAGAAATAAGTAGCTGTTCAACACGATGGACGGTCTGGGACTGCGGCTGTGATCCATCACACTGAGGGTAAACATGAAAAGAGCCGATATAAGCCGCAGGACCGAGGAGGCCATGAACATGCCGGTGACGTGGAAGGTCGCGGCTAGGATGAGGAGTGAGAGCTCCAAGCCGACATAGACGGTTATTACGCCCTGCGTGAGTTCAGTGAGAGCTCTAGAGTGTCATGTTGGTTCGGTGGGACGGTGAGTATACCAGCTTGAGGACTTGAAACGCCGACGCATTCACCACGGTGGGCTTCCGTGCCTGGGACTGAGTGCGCCATATGGATGCGAAGATGAACAAGACGGACGGGATGATGGAGAAGAACAGCTGCTCGAACTGGAGGTTAAAGTCAAAGTGTTCCTGGTTCAGATGGAGCAAGTCCGTGTCTTCGGTGGTGAAGATCATCTTGGAAGTGCTCCAGCTGCAGGGAGCCGCGTGTGTGTTCTGTCAGTCCACAGCCCAAGGGAGGGGCCGGAAAATATAGCGATAATCAATATCCAGGTGCCTAGATGAGCCTCAGTCCAGTAGCGTCCAATTTCTCAACCAATCATCGTCAGTCTAGCGTCAGAATGTTGGGGGTCGCAATTCCGCCATTTACCGGCTGGGGGTGCAAGTCGTGTCATGTCGTGATCATTCTATCCAGAAGGATTCTCGAACTTCTCGTATCATCATAATAACGTCTGCTTAGCCTGCAGTTTGACGGTGACTGCCACCCTGTAATGTCCCATTTCAGAGATGTCCTGGAATAATAATAGGTTGTTGCTAGTCGTTCTCCATCTGCCTAGTGGCCCGATTTGTAATCTCTATAGTTACATCGCGTTCACTGCGGGCCTAATAGTGTTCAAACGCCGCTGCCAACCTTCGGCGAAGCTAGTAAAACCCCCGATCAGAGCCATATCCTGTTGCCTGTAGCTTCGCCCTGCTGTATTCCTTGATTGGTTGCTTTGTGCCTCAATATTTCCCTATTAAGCAAGGGGATCCAGTCCTTATTCTCATCATTCCAGTAGCAAGTTCCCAGCTGGATTCCCTCCCCCCATCCTGATAGAAGGTGTGATTTTGGCTTCCCCGAGAGTATGTTACATCACCACCCTATCCCCTCATACGCAGTACAAAGCTGATAGGAAACTGATTTCTGGTATAGGACTTGGACAAGTCCGTGGCGAGGATCATTACCATAGAGATCTAGAGATATCCCATCTCTGCGGGCTAGCGGCGGGTGATCGTCCATCCCGCCTGTATAAAAGGTTCTTAGCCCCGTGGGGGCCACATGCTGTAGTAGTGTGACATGATGATCGCGTGGACAGTTACCCTTCGATAATAGGGACTGGGGCCGTAGAGAGAGAGGGATTGTATGTGAGACACCTAGCAGCTCGTCAGGCATGCAAGAAAGCCACTTTCTTCAGTAGAGCCATGCGTCTCTTCCTGGAAGTGTACTGGCGGAAGGGATTTGACAGATCTATATGTAAGGAGCGCTTTCTGGGAGCCATAGGTTTCTCGAGAGAGGCAATCGAGGACGTCCTCATCATGTATTTCCGGGTCCACCCGTCAACTTTGATGCCGGACTCACAAAACGCCCCCCACAACACTCCTGGTGGAGACCGCTGGGCGCTGGGCACGAGAATAATAGGACTGAATTGGCTCACTCTTCCTACTAAACTGACTGATCGGCAGGTGGCTTGATGACGGCTGAGTGGGTGTGGAGGTCTTTCTTCTTATGATCTTATCTATTTCCAAGTCAATCCGTCTCATTGACGTTTAGTACCCCAGCTTTAGAAACGGTCATCTATGTCACCTCCGCCCCGGCCTTCTCCTTGTATGAATGGTCGGTCCCCGGTGATAGTCAGCCTTCACAGGTTGCACGTAAGATGTCAGCGGAGATCCATCACTGTCCCTACCTGAGGCACTATTGCTCTTCAATTTTGTATCTGGTCAATTTCGATCATCCCTCAGCAGCATATCACACTGCATTCTGGGGCGGTTCGACGTACTGTCTCATCAGGGTCAATCCTAGCTTTCTTGAACTACCTCCCTAACGGGGTGTGGCCGGGTCAGTCACTTTCGCAGCATAAACCCGTAATTGTCAATGATACATCTGGATCAGTGTCATCACAAAGACGCAGAGACCATCAGCCCCGTGATTATCAATTACCGAATAAAACAAAGGCCCATAAATGCTACAGGGCATTCAGGATAAACTGCATTCAATGCCAGTCCAGAGTACTTCCCTGAGTCCTATAATTCTTCCCCCCTGGAAGGGTCTACAAATGCATTTGTACAGGAAGGAGTACTGTAGTTCCATAGAAAGGTCACGATTAATAAAATTGAACTTGAAGCCTCAGGACCATTCCCATGCCCGCCGAATGGCAGCGAGTCGTAAAGAACTTGACTGAAATCGGTCGGGAGATTGGTGGACAAGGTTGTAGGAGTATGAATTGGAATTCGCATAAGATGCATGGGAAGACCAATTCATGGAGTGTCATTTAATATTATTATCAAGCATATCCGAGCCAATCAACAACTGATTAGCGATAAAAGATCATCCCGTGGTTTTTCGAGCACAAAATTGACAGGCGTATTTGAGGAGTGAAGTCAATTTATGTCTTTTCTCCCATTGACGGGCATAAGATGAGTGACGCTGTAATTCCTGGTAGGTTGACGGACGAGCTCACAAGATCTCTGTCAAGATCTCTCGTCGTTTCGGCATCCCGTCATTGTCAAAATCGCGGTCGGCCTGCCGAACTCCGTGATCGGCGATGTCAGGGTCAGTTTATCATAGGTGGGTGTGGTGGGCAGATCAAAGCATGGAATCCCCGGCCGATGTCGTCGTGAGGGGGAAAACATGCAATATCCTTGTCCAGGCGGCTTGTGTCCGAGACAACTGATGATGGTCCACACCGGGTGGGGGGCCGAGAAGCTCTTGACTCGAGACTATTCCCACTGAGCCAATCATCCAGAGCACCTGGTTATAAAACGGGTGAGATGCGGGCGGGTCCTATCTTATCAGATAAAAACTCTGCAGTGCCAAGAGAGGTCCACACCGTTGCATAGTCTTGACTTTGGAGTTCAGACGGAAAGTGGCCGCGCTGACGGGCTGCTTCGATAAATAAGAAGGCCCTGTCCTTCGCGGTCGCAGGCCATGTCTTGCACATTTCAACATCAACAGGAGTTCAAAATGGATATGAGTAGGGTGGCTTCGAAATCTGGTGCGGCCGTGGTGGCCGACTCTGTCCCGGAGGAGAGGTCCATTTCTGACTCCGATGCCGGGAAGAAGCCACCACCACTTCTGGCAAAACTGTTCGCAGTGGCGCTCATCTCATGTATCAGCTTCGGGTCGCATTGGAGCTCCGGTGTCACAGGGGCTATGAAAAAAACCCTGAAAAAGGTAAACATGAGACCCATGAAGGCGCTGCGGAAAAGAATCTCTAACATCCCGGGCAGGAAATGAACATCGACAATGTCCAGTTCTCGCTGCTCGAAGCCAGCGAGGATTTTATGGCGACGGTTTTGGTTTTGATTAGCGGAGTTGTTACTGATCGGTTCGGTGGAGCTGGTATGTTCTGTTATGCCCGCAAGTTACCACCACACCGTCCAAGTCTCTGATTGTCCAAACCCACCAGACATGATGGTATATGGTAACATTGTATACACCATCGGATCGATCCTCGTCGCGGCCGCAACCACCGTCCGTTCGTTCAAGTTCATGGTCGGGGGCCGAGTGGTTCTCGCTCTTGGGGATATTGCCACCCAGGTGGCCCAATACAAGATGTTCTCTTCGTGGTTTCCCCCAAGCAATGGCTTTGCGTCTACGCTTGGGTTTGAACTCGCCATTGGCAAAGTACGGCCCCGCCTGATCTTCTCATCCAGTGGTACGATGCTAACCTGAGCTAGATTGGAGGGTTTGTCGGCAAGTCCACGGCGAACATCATCGCCACGGTATGTATTTCTTCCCCAATCAAACCTCCTGGGATCGTCCTACGATGCTGATGATCGCCCAGAACACCGGTAATTTCGCGTGGGTATTCTGGACCGCAGTGTTCATGAACCTATTCACGAATTTTGCCACAGGGGTGTTTTGGTTTTTCACCCGGTTTTGCAACCGTCGGTATAGCGGCCGGCGCGACACCGCAACCGATGAGCAACTGACGGAGAAGAACAAGAAGTTCGAGTTCCAGAAGATGCTCCAGCTCCCTTGGACATTCTGGTCCATCCTCGCCTTTTCCCTATTCCAAACCAGTACGGCGTTGGTGTTCAGCCAGAATGCAACCGAACTCGCCGAGCAACGCTTCGACGTCGATTCCATCACGGCCGGGTGGTATAGCTCCTTATCACAGTATGCAGGTAAGACCTCTCTGGCGTCCGTTTTTGTATTTCTACAAGCTGATCTCATCCTCCCAGGGTTTTTCCTCGTTCCTTGCCTCGGGTTCTTTGTTGATGTGCTGGGGAACCGAGCTTCCGTGCGTAAGTTTGACATCGCAGCCCTGACCTGATAAGCTGGATCAGCAGTCTCCTAACCTGCGTAGTCGTCACCTGTGGACTCGGCATTTTCCTGAGTATGGTCTTGGTCAATTTCGCGGATTCCCACGCGGGCACGGCGGCGGCATTCGGCATTTACGCTATCGCTTCGTCCCTCGGCCCTACCTCGATCATTGACAGCATTCGCACCACCCTCTGGCATCAGGGCGTGTTTGGTTCCGCCTATGCATTGAAGGTTACCATGAACAACGCGTAAGTTGGACCCGTCGTCTTCCCCTTCGTGTCTGGGTTCTGACTGGGAATGACAGGATGAATATCATCGTTCGGATTATCACGGGTGCCCTGCAGGACGCGGATGACGATTCGTATCGACGCGTTGTCAAGGTGTATCTCTTCCTCGCGTCGGCGGCGGTGGCCGTGGGCCTGGCGATCTTCATCGGGTCCTTCTTCATTGAGGAACTGGGACTGTTGCAGTGGACGCGGAAGAAGCGACTGACCTATGGCGCGGACACCCTCCCGTACTTGAAGGAGAAGAATTTAGTGACTCATGCGGGCCGCACGCGGCGGATGGCGATGGTGGGATTCGGGGCCATCATGCTGTTGACGGCTGGGGGATGGGCGGCTTATATCTGGGGTGCAGTCACTGGACATGACTCTTAGGTGGGCAATTTCCGTGCTGTGCTCTGAGGAAAGGATGTCAATGCATGTAGAGTATTTGTATTTGCCGTGGTTGCTGCAGCCATGAGTGCCAGAATGATCCTGTGTTGACCGGAGTCGGCCACGGTAATTTAAGGTCACCTGACCTCACTTCATGGGCAAACTCACCACCACAGAACTAATCTATATTAATTAATTTTTAGGCCAATATTAGTTATTATAAAAAGTGTATAAATATCATTATTTTTGTATTAGATTGAAAAATTAGACTTTATTTATTGTGTTATGTCACACGATACATTTTACTAGCTGATACAAACACTTGTAAACACTGGTTGTTGTCAACATCCTGCCTGGGATACTCGTCGTGTCACATGTCAACAATTCCCACGTGACCCGTCACGAGTCAGTAATAATGTGCTAACCGGATTAGGCAGGTGCTATTCAACCCCATCCAAATACAATGGGAGGTGAGTCTATACCTAGTTCTAGTTAACTCCAAGGAGGTAGCCTGTACTCTTTGGATGGCTCTATCTTCATCTGTATTGTATTATCAATAATGATAAGAAAAACAAAATACTGGAAGCTCAAGACAAGGCATGAGTTGTGGAGTAGTAAGCTTCGAAGGCCTCACCTATATATCTGAACACCCTCAACTACTATATACCAGTAGTAAACTCAACTTTTCCGAGATATTTAATAAAACTAATCAATGGCGATCTTCAATATGATGCCTTTGCTCAGTTAATGTGTTAATTTATCCTATTCTGTGGGACATCCCCGAGATGGAATAGGAACGGCTGGGAATGGTCAATTTGGGAGCAACATGGACAGACCCATCCATGAGTCATGATGTAGTCACATTTAAACCATTGACAACAGCATTCTTCGCCACTTCTATACTGAACTGCAACCCCTCACTACTGCGATAATGGCCATCAACCCCGCTCAAAACGACCTCGCAATCCAGCTTCGTCATCTCCATCGTCCAGGCCAGCCGTTGGTGCTGACGAATGTCTACGATGTGCCCACCGCGACCTTGATCGCCACTCACCCCGCGACCAAAGCCATCGCAACCGCCAGCTATGCGATCGCAGCTACGAAAGGGATCCCCGATAACTCGTTGACTCTTTCCCAGAACCTGTCTACCGTGCGCGCCATCGCAGGAGGCCTGGGGGTCAATAGCCTCCCCAGAATCCCCTTGACGGTGGATGTCCAGGATGGATATGAGGATGTTGCCCAGACGGTCGCGGAGATTATCAAGTTGGGGGCCGTGGGATGTAACCTGGAGGATTTTGACACCGTCGGAGAGAAAATGAGGTCCCTGCCCGACGCTGTGAAGCGGATCGAGCGGGCCCTTCAAACGGCTCGGGACCTGGGCGTTCCTGATTTCGTCCTCAACGCGCGGACGGACATCCTGGGTTACGGGGGATCGATCGACGATGCGATTGAGCGGGGGAGGGCGTTCTTGACGGCTGGTGCCTGTACGGTGTTTGTGTGGGGTCCCGGGGGCAGGGGCATATCGAAAGACGAGGTCAAGGAGCTGGTCACGGCTTTGGGGGGAAGATTGAATGTCAAGCTGGTTCTGGGCGAGGGCTTCTTGACAGTGCCGGAGCTGAAGGAGATTGGGGTTGCAAGAATCAGTCTGGGGCCTGAGCTGTACCGGGCAGCCATGCGTGGATTCAAGGAGGCGGCTGATGCTGTGCTGGAATCCTGTAGGTGACGCATTGGTAACGAAAAACGTCTCATCCATAGCCATCCTATGAAAAATTGAAATGATAGAAAGATGCCCTATGCGAAGGCCGACTTGTTCATATAGCGATTCCGGACCTGAGACAGGAGAGCCTCTTCATCCCTCTCGGCGCCTGCCCAACAACCCTCGATCACAGCCCGATGGACAGGGCTCCGAACCCGCAAAGAGACGTTCGCCGGAGGGGGAAAGGATACGATTTGTGCCCCCCTGGGAGTCAAGGAAACCCCTTCCCCGCCCTCGATAAAGTTGAATCCCCAAAGGAGGCGGGAGACCACGATGTAGAGTGAGTTGAGCCCCATGTGCGCTCCCGGGCAAGCCCGCCGTCCGAATCCAAACGCAGCGAGAGGCAGGGCGGGGTCCTCCAGCCACCGTTCTGGTCGAAAGGATTCGGCCTGTCGATGGACCTCTGGGTCTCGCTCCATGCACCAGTGGTTCGGCAGAATCACGGCATCCTTGGGAATGCGATACCCCAGATACTCGTCATCCTGGATGACAGAGTGTGGAATGCCCGTCGGGATCAGCGGTCGCCACCGCAGGGTCTCCTTGACGAACGCCTGGACGTAGGGTAAACGGGATTGATCCGCAAAGCCCGGCAGTCGGCCGGGGCCGACCACGGAATCAAGCTCCTCTTGTGCTCTGCGCACAGCGTCCGGATGGCGGGTGCATATCGTCGCGAAGATGTTGAGGCTGGCGTTCACCGTCAGGTGTCCCGCGGTGTAGATCTCACCGACCAAATAGCATAGTTGGTGATGGGACATGTCCTTCCCTTCCTTTGAGCCTTTGATCTCCTGGGTCAGGTTCCAGTGTGGGGATCGCACTGCATGGTCCACGATTGTGCCCATGAGCTCAATCTCCTGGTGATATACCTCGCTGGCGACTTTCGTCCAGCCGGTAAATCGTCCCGGGAGATACTGCAACACGGGAAACATATCGACCAGGAAAGGTACCCATTGAAACAGGTCCGTCTTGCGTCCCACCAACTCCGCCAGCCGCTGGACCTCTGGTTCATTGCCGTCCGGCATTCGCTGCCCGAAGAGGAGGGCAAACATCAGGCTCGCGCCATAGCGGTAGAGCCGTGAGGGGATGTCGACTTCCCCGAGGAGCTCGCGCGTGAGTTGCAGGCTTTCTAGCTCCTGAAGCACACGATAAGCATTAAACGCGGCTCTGTTGAGAACTCGTGCCTGAACCCGATGTAGCAGTCTCCATTGTGCGTTGTATGGTAGAAGCGCGGGCTGGAGGTTCTTGGTCATGTACTCCACCAGGAAAGCCATGCGGGGGCGCGAGCTGTAGATGGCTCCTCGCTCATCCAACAGCTCCTTGCCAATCTTCTGACTCCCGATACTGATGAATGTGTATGTACCCAGCTTGAATGACACCAGTGGCCCAAACTCCTGGTGCCATCTCTCGCAAACACTCCAGTGATCGGAATGTGCCAGATCGAAGACGTTACCGAGTATGGGTATTGCCCTGGGGCCTGGGGGCAGTGGCTTTGACGTTCCTCCCAGGCGGAGGAAAAGAAAGAGGGTGAAAACGAATGAAGCTGCGAGAAGAGCCCAAGATACAACTTCAGGAGGAAGCGTGAATTCTGCCATTTGACGGGACCGCTTGGAGATGAATCTTGGAGATGGTGGTGTTCTGGCTGTCGCTTTCAACGTGGGAGAGGGGGTTCTAGCAGCTCGATTCATCTCATATCTCACCGCTTGACTTGGAGGAGTGAGGGATGGTGGTGCATGTGGTCAGTCAGGGGAGAACATGCTGTGCGACCCCAATCTTAGCCACCATGTCTACTAACTGCCCAGCGTCAACCTGGGAAACCTGATGGCCCCTCTGTCAAACGAGGTATTTAGACTTCGAGGCAAGGGATAGGGAGGGACCGGGGGGCTTGACGTCTAGATGACACCAATCTGGGGTCAGCCATATATCCGGGGTGATAGATACAGAAAGGTGGGACCTTCAAACTTGTGCCTGGTGAACCCAGTGCAGAATGATTTCCTCAGCTAGCCTGTGATATTCCCAGATACAACAGGTATACTATATACTACTACCTATATCGTCTCAAAATGCTGGGGACTGTGTGGAGTATTCTTTCAGGTCTCCTTGACCGACTATGCTCTCTTCCCTGGACCGCCCAGAAGAAGACCCCTGACCGGCTCGATATCCAGCACGAAGTCACCAAGATGCTCGAGTGCCTCACCCAAGAGCATCATGCAACGTACGGATTTGGCACTGTGAATTGCAACATGTACGACACCGGCTGGGTTGCCATGGTTCACAAAAAGCACGAGAATGGGGATGTATCGTGGGCCTTCCCCGAATGCTTTGAGAAGGTCCTTGAGTCCCAAGCGAGCGATGGGGGTTGGGACCCCGAAGGGCCCGACTTTGACCGAATTGCAGCCACCTTGGCCTGTCTCCTCGCAATAAAAAGACATATCAACGGGGAGGACAACGTGAGGAAAAGGAGGGACTGGGAGAGACGACTCTCCCACGCCACCGACTTCCTCAACCGATCCCTGCCACGCCTCGGCCAGGGGACCGGTACAGAGGAGGAACTCCCGATCGGGGCAGAGCTCTGGCTGCCCAAGTTATTGCAGCTGGTGGGCGAGGAAGAAATCTGTCTTGAGTCGGAACCCATTCTCTCCTGGTTACGGCCGATCCGGGAGAAAAAGCTGGCCAAGTTCCCCATCGCTGCCCTGTATCAGTCGGCCCTGGTCACCCCCGCGCATTCCCTCGAGGCGTTTATCGATGTCGCTGATTTCGGGAAGCTGGGACACCAAAAGTCGTCGGGGGGTATGATGGGATCGCCGGCTTCGACCGCCGCGTATTTGATCTACAGTCCAACCTGGGACGACGATGCGGAGGCCTATCTTCAACACGCGATATCCTGTGGATCTGGAGCTCTTGCGACCACATTCCCCACCACTGTCTTTGAGTTTGCTTGGGTGGGTGCTTTAGATCTTCGATGGTTGTACCCTCGCTCATACTCCTCCAGGTTACCGTCAATGTCCTGTCGGGTGGGCTGAACGGGAACAAAGAAATCAACGCTATGGTGGACGCGGTCGGGGCAAAGCTTGGGGAAATGTTCGAGAGACAAGCGGGTCTGATTGGATTTGGTTGGTTGTTTTGGTTGCGAGGTCTAAATAGCTTGTCCAGGGCTAATGCGACAGGGGTACAGCCCCAGATGTTTGTGCAGACGCCGATGACACCGCAAAGACGCTGATCGCGCTGAACCTGCTCGGCATCGCGGCGGATCCAAGCGCGCTGGTGAATCGCTACGAGGCCACAGATCACTTCGTGACGTTTGGGCACGAGCGGAATCCCAGTCTCAGTACCAATGCCCATGTGCTTTTGGCGCTCCTGCACGGCTCGCACGGCGAGAGGTATGTCCCGCAAGTCGAGAAATGTGCCAGGTTTCTCTGCGGCGCCTGGTTTGGGTCTGATCGGCTGGTTCAAGATAAATGGGTAAGTAAGGCAGTACATTGCTTGGAATCTCGGAAATCAAAGCTAAGGAGCAGAATATCTCGCCCTACTACCCGACCATGTTGGTGTGCCAGGCCCTCGTCAAATACATTTCGCAGTGGCGGATCTCGGTCCCACCTCCAGCGAGTCGGCTGCTGCAAGGCCGCATTGCCCTGGTTCTATACCAGGCAATGGTCCGGATTGTACGCAGCCAAAACGAGGACGGATCATGGGGCCCGCGGCAAAGTCTCGAAGAGAGCTCATACGCGGTCTTGACCTTGAAAACGCTGCTGGGGCTCCCAGTCGACTCTGTGCTTCGTGGATTGGGCCTCAAAGCCGTGGAGACCGGGTCGCGGTATCTCGAGACCAGATACCATGATGCCTTTACCGGGGACCGACTCTGGGTTGACAAGACGGTCTACAGTATCCAGACGGTCTCCCAGTCATATGTTCTGAGTGCCATGGGAGCGAGCGTGCGCCAGTCTTCGGACCTCCACCACGCGGGCAACCTCTTCAGCGCCCCCGGATCTGAGGTGGTGAAGATGGAGGCATTTCTCTCCCGGCTGCCGTCCTTTGCGCAAACCCCCCAGTGGGTCATGCAGTGCTCGGTGCGAGAAGGCTACATGTTGATGCCGGAGATACAGAACCTCAACTTCTTCTCACAGAGGGATACTCTGACCAACAAATATCTGGTTTATATCTCGTGCTGTTTTGCTGCGAGTAACAACCGGGACGGCCGCTTCCTCAGTACAGACTATGTCTTGATGGCTCTCGGGGCAACGGTGGCCATGTACCATTTGGACAACTACATCGACTCGGTTGGGATGCAGCTCACCGATGCCGAGCTGTTGGGGTTGGAACCCTTCCTGCTGGAAAGATTGTCGGGACCAGATGCACGCACCGTTGATAATGCCCCCAGCGAGCCCTCCGGTCCTGAGAACGGAGCGGTGCCGCAAGCCAGCGGGCGAATGACCGACCTTCAACACGAGCTGGTAACGTTTATTCAGTTCGTCCTGTCGGCCGGGAGTACCACTGCGAGTGAGTACGATCAGAAGGATCTCCGCCGCGAGTTACAATCGGCGTTGTTGGCCCAGTTGGCGCATTTGCAGGATTCCCGGCTCTCGCAATGGCGACGAGAAGAAACCGGTCGCCTGAGTGCCCCGGACAACCAGACGTTCTACGCCTGGCTTCGGGGCCGTGGCGCCGACCATGTCCTGTATCCGGTCATCCTGAAGTACATCATCTGCCAGCTGGGGGAAGGACAGAAGGACGTGTTTCCCACGGCATACGCGAAGTACGTGGCCGAGGACTTCTGCCGCCATTCCGCGGCCGAGGTGCGCCTGTGGAACGACTGTGGGGGGATCGCGCGGGATAGGGCCGACGGCGTCCTCAACTCGCTTGACTTTTACGAGTTCCGCGCCCTGCAGGGGAGCGCGAAAGAGGTCGATGATGAGGGAATACGGACGCTGGGTCGGCTTGCCCGCTACGAGCATCGTTACGTTGAGATGGGATTGGATGAGCTGGAGGGGCTGATGCGCAGTCCGCACCAACGGAAGGTCATGGCGCGGCTTCGGATGCACCAGCTGGTGACGGACGTCTGGGGGGAGATGTATTCGATGTTCCAGTTCTCAGCCGGGTCGCCCCCGGCGTGAGGCAGGATTATAGTCAATTTTATAGTCAATTAGTATCTGGCATTCGGCCGAGAAGCGATCTATTACACGGGGAACGCAGAGTGGCCGTGAGGCAAGGAAGAGGATTGATCTTGTAATTAGCTAGCAGCCAGCTCTAATATATGCAGAATCGAGCATCGCGAACTGAGAAATAATAATTAATTAATTAATTACAGGAGCATGCACGCCGCGGCGATACCCACAGCCACGGCCAAGACGCCCCCTCGGGCCATCTGGGAGGCGTCTCCCCCAGCCGGGGTTGTCTCGACGGCCGTCGACGACGGGGAGACGGGGGTGGTCTCATCGGAAGCGGTGGTGGAGGCGGGGGTGATGGTCGCATCGAGATCCTGCGTGTTGGCACTGGTCGTGGTGGTAGTAGAAGTAGTAGAAGTAGTCGTCGTGCTCTCTGCACTGGCGCTGGAAGAACTGCTGGTACCTACACCAAAGGGAACTGATTAGCATCATCGTGGCTGGATCGGGACCCGGGAAGAGAAAACCTACCCGAGGATGAACCACAGAGATCGTCCTGGTAGCCCGAGAGTTCCTTGATGAGGGCACTGGAATCGGAGAGCGCGCTGTAGTCGATGTCGTCGCAGCCCAGGATACAGTTGGTCGCGGAGGTCAGGTCGACATTTTCAATGTCGTCCGCGGTGAGGGCACAGTAGCAGGGGTTGGAGGCGCTGCTGCCGGGGTCACCACAGCTGGTGGCCTCCTCATAGGCAGTGGCCATGCATTGGCCGCCACACTTGCCAATGATTTTGGTGAAGACGTCCTCGAAGTTGTCGACGGCCGCGACGGTGGCGGCGAGCGCAGCGAGCGGCAGAAGGAAACGCATGGTTGAGTAGCGAATGACGTGAAACGGACAAAGCGAGTGAAGGGAGAGAAGCGGAAATGACAGAAGGAGTGACGGAGTGAGGTGGGAGGTGGAAAGGGCAACGGGGGATTGAGGAAATAATAAAGCGAGCGCCAGGGTGACGGGGTTAGGTACCCAGTACCCACTTGCCAGGTCCCAGGCGGCTGCACTGTCTGGAAGCGAAACAGGTCTGCCCCAGTGATTGGACGAGAGCACCCCGATGGTGTTGGTGCGCCGGTTGATTAGTCGAGAACCAGGCGCTAAAGTGGCGACCTCGTAAAGGAAATGAAGGATGTCTTGGAAGTGGCAACTGGGCCCTGGATAGGGGCAAGAGCCTCAAAATGCCCCCACTCCGGGCCACCAAGCGTGGCGGAGCCTCTGGAACACCCTCGGATTCCTCTCCAGCGCCCTCCGAAATAGGGACCGGCTGAGAGACTACGATGACCACCGTCTGCTGGGCTCTCACCGGCCTTGTGGAGGGACATGGCGATGGATCCGCCACTGGGAGAAGAGGAAGGGGTCAGCGACTGCTGCTATCGTCGGATGATATCAACACAAAATATTACCACTGCGCCACAAAAAGGTGTCAAGACTCTTAGTGTAAAGTAATAGTTAATACATGCTAGATCTCCGGTCAACAGATGAAGTGGAGAGGGGATCTATTCACCGTTCTTTCAGGGTTCAGTGCCATCTGGATCGATCTACCGGTGTCGCATCGACTGCACTCAATCCCTGGGGAATGGCACAGAGTAGGAGAGCGGATAACAGCTTTGGTGCGGGGGACAGGGGTCTTTTTGAATGGATCTTGAAAGGCCTTGTGGGCTACTTGGACCTCCGACCACCTATAGGCCCTCCCCAACACCTTAACCTATGTTAATATGCCTATCCATGACCAAGATTGGCATCCTCTTGGTCTTGTACCGCATCCAGTCCTCCTCCGCGTACCCAGACCGTTCCCATACATTGAATTGTGGCCATGCCTATACCCGGGCGAAATGCCGCATGACTGGCGGACCGTGGAGTCCTCTACCGGCGGGGACAGGTGGGAATTTACAGCTCTCGCTAAACCAGGCTTCAGCTGCCGATCGACAGCATCCTGGCTCTTAGATCAGGGTCTGCCCTCTTCTTCCTCTTGTGCAGCAGCATCGTCATGTCCCCTCCCCCCCCCCCCTTTTTTTTTTTTTTTTGCCTCTCCGAACTCACCCTGCAGTGTTGTCGTCTGCTCGATAGCCCGCCTCCCTTACGTCCTCCTCCTCAGCAAGACCCCGATACTACCTGCCCAGACCCCATCCTAGGGGGTTGGTTGATCGTCGAGGTCAGAGACCTACAACCAAGACGACGCCAGTTTCCCCCCTAGAGCGAGCTGCAGCCGTCTGAATGTAGAAGGGGAAGTCCTCGGGATCATATACGTGCTGTCACAGCTTCACAAGGGATCTACGTGTTTACTGCGTGAACATCGCCGCGGACTCTGTCCAGGTTCTTTTCACCCTGGCGTTCGGCAGGGAGACCAGGGTTACGAAACATACTTGAAGTGGTGTTGACCCCGCCGGCGAGTTCTATCACAGGATCGTGATCCCGGAAGAAGAACCTAGATAACTACTATCGGTGCGAGATTTAGCACCATGACCCCAAGACTCGATGGAACAGCCTTCATCACCGGCGCAGGCTCCGGGATCGGGGCCAGCGCCGCCCATAAGTTTGCCGAGTATGGCGTTCGCGGTCTGGCCTTGGTCGATCTCAACGAGGCCGGTCTGCGGCAAACTCGGGATGCGTTGGTCGTGGAATACCCCTCCCTGCCCGTGTTGACCCTGACGGTGGATGTCACCAACGAGGCGGCCGTGCACCAGGCGATCCAGGCGGCCGTGGAGCGGTTTGGGCGGATCGATATTGGCGTCAATGCCGCCGGCGTCGGGGATGTCGGCAAGGCCACCCACGAGGTCCCCGTGGCGGATTGGCAGAGAATCATCAAGATTAACCAGTTCGGAACCTGGCTGTGTGAGAGAGCTCTGATTCAGCAGATGCTCCAGCAAGAGTAAACCCCGGATCGCCTTCCTCTACGACGGGCCATGCTGACCCCCAGCAGATCACTGGGATTGCGCCGGGGGAGGGGGGTGATCATTAACGTCGCCTCGACCTTGGGCGTGACCGCCACGAAGACGAGCACTCCCGCCCCTTCCTACATAACCTCCAAGCATGGTAGGTCTTCTCTGCTTTGGGGGCGAAGATTGAGCTGATTAACCGTTCCCTTGGGGATGATAGCGGTCCTGGGCTTCACTAAGATGGTGAGTCGAGAAGAAGACCACTCTATAAAACCCGATCCCTGTTTGACGCATTGCCATAGGATGCGAAGTTCTACGCCCCTCATGAGATCCGGATCAACGCGATTTGCCCCGGGTGAGTGGCGGAGACGACAGTCGAACCGAGTCCACTGCTAATGTCGGGCAGTTTTGTCAACACCCCCATGACCAGATCGGATATCGAATCCGGGTTTCTGGCCCAGGATATTCACGCGACCCCGGCGGGACGAGTGGGCGAGGTGGAAGAGATTGCGGACGCGATTTTGTTTCTGGCCTCGCCGATGAGTAGCTTCATGTACGGGGCCGGCCTGGTCGTCGACGGGGGGTATGTCCTGTGACGTGCCGGCTCCAGTCCCTGGGATTCCGAGAAAGAGGATTAGGTTCTACTAGGCCCTGTACGTCGGCGGATTCAGACCGAGTAGCATTCGGATGCAGCTATCTAGGGGTGCGGGGAATGCAATCATTCAAGTCCAACCCACCACCATCACTGTAGATCTGTAGATCTCCCCGGCCACATATTTGTCGTCTGATTGACTGTTGAAGTGTCATAACCCTTACACCAACATCGGTTGAGAAAGAAGTGTCAGTCGGTAAGGGGCAATTCTGGGAAGGCTGTCCCAACACGCCCCGATGAGCTGCAAGACGCCCAAAGAGGCACCCTCGGTACCAGATCCCCTCTTGCGATCCTGATTCCCGGTTACTGGACTGCCATTAAAGTTCTCGTAAAAAGGTCATCTCCGACTCGCACCCCTCCCACTGGTTCTCCCACGCATGCCGCAATCATGTCTCTTCCCATTACCCTCCTGGCGTGTGTGGTTGGTGCGGGAATATACCTCGTCAAGCTCCTCTGGACCCGGTTGACCAGCCTGCCTCTGCCCCCTGGGCCTCCCCGCCGGCTGCTCGTTGGGAATCTCGGCGACCTTCCCCCACACAGCTGTAAAGAATGGCAGCATTGGTACAAGCACAAAGAGCTCTACGGTGGGTGGTTCCTCATTCCAGTGCGTGTATGTACAATCAATACTGGTCTAACGGATCGCGGGACCAGGACCCATCAGTTCGGTGAGCATGATGAACCAGACCATTGTGATTTTGAATGACCTGGACGTTGCCCGCGAGCTGTTGGAGAAGCGCTCCAGCATCCACTCGTCCCGGCCCCCGGCGGCGTTTAGCAAGGACTTGTACGTGTCATTCATTGCCCCGCGTGGATTGCCATCCCCACGGATCTCTAACCTTGACGGCGGGGGAATAGGATACGGTGGGACCGCATCTTGGCGAACCAGGGCCACATGCCCGAGGTCCGCGATAAACGGAAGCTGATGATGAGTCTGGTGGGATCCAAACGGGCGGTGCAGCCCTCGTTGCCCATCCACGAACTGGAAGTGCGTCGGTTCCTCTGGCGAACGCTGGAGCGGCCCCAGGATCTAATTGACCATATCCGTCGGTGGGATTGCCCCTTCCTTCCAGATCTATCATAATTTCGACAGCAGGGGCTCACATGTCGGGTTTAGGGAGTCTGGCTCGGTGATTCTCAAGATGGTCTACGGGTATGTCGTGGAGCCCGAAGGACGAGATGCCTTTGTCGAGATCGCCGATTTATCCACACAGCAATTCTCCAGCGCGGTGCAGCCCGGACTCTGGCTCGTTGACAGTTTCCCGATCCGTAAGCCTCCCCCCAACCCAAGTCATGGATAGGGGCTTATGTGGGGTAGTAAAATACATCCCTTCCTGGTTCCCGGGCGCCGGATTCCAACTCCTGGCCAAAGAGTATAGTCGGGTTCTGGAGCTGATGGTGGAGAAGCCGTTCGCCTTTGCCCTGAATCAGCGCACTCGGGGGAAGAATGAGTCCTGCTATGTCTCCCAGCTGTTGGACTCGTTCGGGCCCAACCTGACCCCCCGGGATGAATACCTCATCAAATGGTCGGCCGCCGACATTTACTCGGCGGGATCCGATACGGTGAGTCTCCCGGGGTGCTGCGCTGGAGCAACGTTCTATATTAACCCCCCGAGAACAGACCGTGTCCGCCCTTTCCACCTTCTTTCTGGTCATGGCCCTGTATCCGGAGATCCAGCAAAAGGCCCAGTCGGAACTGGACCACGTCGTGGGGTTGAGATTGCCCACCCTCGAGGACCGGGACCATCTCCCGTACTGTGAAGCGGTGCTCCAAGAGGTCTTTCGCTGGCATCCTGTCGCGCCCTTGGCGATCCCCCATGCGTCGGTCGAGGAGGATGTCTACAATGGATATCGGATCCCCAAGGGCGCCACTCTGATCGCCAACGTCTGGTGAGAAGGCCGTTCCGCGACGACGTTCCCTACTGACTCTGTGACTCGGCAGGGCCTTCACGCACGACCCCAAGACATACCGGGACCCCATGTCCTTCAATCCCGACCGATTCCTGGCCCACGACGGCCGATCCCCGGAGCCGGATCCGAAACGAGTGATCTTTGGATTCGGTCGCCGCATTTGCCCCGGCCGATTCCACGCCGATGCCGCCATGTTCTTGACGGTCACCAACTCCCTGGCCGTTTTCCAGATCCGCAAGAAAGTACAGGACGATGGACGGGAGGTTGAGCCGGTGGTGGACTTTGGGCCGGGCATCATCAGTCACCCGGCCCCCTACGATATCCAAATTCGGCCGCGGAGTGCGGAGCGGGAGGCATGGATTCGGTCGATTGATGCAAGGGATATTCAATATCAAGGCAACTCCCGGGATTTGGATGAGATCCAAGTGTAGGGGGGACTTTAGGGCAGTGCACGTTGGACATGAAATGCCACTTCTGATATATTGTCCTTCCTCGATTCTGACATGGATGACTCCTTGCATATGTAGGAACGTTCACAATGCTAGAAAGAGTATTATTGAACAATATAAATAATTCTTAAATTATTGTAGCCAATTTCACGGACGCATTGTATGTCCTCCACCAGAGACTTGGGTCATAGCCTACGATGAAGACTCAGAATGAAAGACGGAGATATACGGAAATTTATTGCGGTACCTAGCAGCCATCTAGTTGTGTGTCGCCTGTACTCTATACATTCTACATTGGGTGCCATTACAGCGATGAACCAAAGCATTAAAAAGGAGTTACTTGAACCAGTAGATATTGAGAACGTCGTATACTTTTACGCCAATAAGATATCCAAAGTCCATGCCCGGTACTTTATGTCATTCTCTCTCATGAAAAGACAAAGTTTGGCTGTATGCGTGCCATGATAGACAGAGCAAGAACCAGATGACACTGCAGAGAGTGGGATTGAAGCAAGAAAGAAAGGACCGAATGCGGCTCAGCAGGGGGGTCATGGGGGTTATTGCGAGGAACCGCGACAGTCCAATATGCCAGACTGCGGTTCCATCTACAGCTCTCGCATACGACAGCTGCACACTCACGATTCCGAATTCTGACCCGTCAGTTGGCCATCGCCATCGAGGAGATCCGCCCGGTACCGGATATTGTGGAAAAGGATAAACCCATCCACATTGAGCTCCAGGCAGAGGGAGAGAAACGTGGGCCACCAGACCAGGCCCCCGTTCCACGCAAAGGGCCCCGTGTGGTGCATGTGCAGTCCCCCGGCCAGGCTGATCACGATCGGCGTGATCAGGTTGAGCCAGGCCATGGTTCGCGGGAACACGGGGCGAGGACTCGGGTCCGCAAACGCGGCCCAGGCAATGGTCCACCACTGGAGGGTGAAGATGGGCCACGGAAGCAAGAGAGCGATCCAGAAGAAATCGCTGAGCAACAGGGTCATTTCGGGGCCGTAGTCGCGGAAGGTGATGAGGGCCAGCACGGTGGCCGGGAGCATGTACGCGAGCATCCCGGCCGTCCCGAGCGCCAGCTGCAGATCCGGGATGATGGGGTCGAGGTTGGGGATCCATCGCATTTGCTTGGTGACGAGGGCCGAATAGCTGATGTAGAGGGGGCCCGCCATGCCCAGGAGGAGGGCGCCGGCCTGGGTCCCCGCGACGCGCGAGAAGTAGTGATCATGGACCCGTTGAGCATCCCACCAGGCCGGGATGGGGGGGATGATCATGGGCGTCAGCACGCTCACCAGGAGGGTGATGCCGCAGAGACTGCCGCTCAACGAGGCGCAGTACTGCCAGTTCTTGGTGGTCAGGTACCGGACGGGTTGCTTCGAATAGCCCATGGTGTGGCAGGTTGGAGTCACCGGGGCTGTCAGGGAGGGTCAGGATGGTGCCAATGGCTGCCCTTTGGCCAGGGTCCTGGCAAGTGTCTTTTTATATCCAACCCCGGCCACCCCCGTGCCCCGGCGTGCGACCACCGTCGACTGCCCTGTCTCGGGATGACCAAGGGGCGTTGATCGAGGTGCTGGGCCCATGACGCCCCACGCCCTTTTCAGTGACGGTGGATCTGGCGAATATGGTCGGCAGGGATGCCTGGAAAAGGGACGCGGTATCCCTTGTTCCCACAGCGCAGTGGCGTCTCCGATTCTGTCCCATTCCTCTCTGTCTGCCGCTGATTATGATGTCATTCAGGCGGTTGTGCCGGGACTGGCATCAGCGGCTTTTTCATTCCAGCGGGGGAGACATTCACATCCCTTACCGAAAGCTCCCTCCGATGCCGCCGTGGGATCGACATCGGGAGGAAGTTGGCTCTATCCCCAATGAAAACACCGGCGCAGGATGATCCTCGGATGAAACAAACGCTTGTAGTTAGATGGGAGGACCTAGGCCGACGCCTATTCGACCTATTCCGCACGGCGACAGAAGCATGTGTAAGGAGCTCCATTTCTCGGGGCCCATCCAGGCCGCTGCTCCGGATGATGGGGCAGGCAGGATCCCACCCTGCGCTCGGCGTGCCGATATGATTGACGCTGGCAAACTTAAAACTCCCCGTTGACGTTCGTCAGGGCCCTCCTTCGGGCCTTCTGCAGACCTCGTGCGACCATCCCCCAGCGCCCCTTGCCAGGGTGCCGGGAACAATGCGGATCCGAATCGCTGCCAATCTCACGTTGCGGGAACAATTCTCCCCGTCACTTGTTTGGTGGGAGATCGAGAGGGCATCTTCAAGGCCGATCCCTTGCCGCAGCGGTATGGTGGGTGTCACACCGCGAGAACAGAGTTTATGCACCACCACATCTGTCGCCATTTGGGGGCTGGCTGTTCCTCGTTGCCCATATCTGGAATAACTGACCGACCAGTGACGGACTGGCTCCCTATCAGCCAAGAAAGTCTTCCTCGAAACCTAGCATGAACGGCGGAACCTCGATGACCAAGGCCATGGCAGCCTCTGGGACCTTTCCAGGCTAGAATAACTGCCCAGTTCCAGCTCCGAGGATCCTCGTTTCAGCTCGTCCGGAAGTGTAGCTGCGACAATGGCCATGTCCCTCCCAGTCCCATTCTCGTGGAACACAATGCTGCTCCAACATTCCGTGCTACTCGTCCTCTTTGAGGGCTACCGGGTCGGGGGCCTCCGGCGGTGGCTCCAGTGGATGGCGGTGATTGCACACGGCGCCCCTCTCGCGATCGTGCTCGCCTTGATAGGATTGCTCGTCCTGGCCGCCACCTACCGTCGGCCACTGGTTTCGTTGCCCGAGAGCAGCAAGACAGTGCTGGGACGGCCCCTGCTGTTCCCAGCCACATTGACGCACAATCGCCTCGCGCCGGTGAAGAACCGGTTCAGCCATCGCGTCCTGTTGGTCGGAGTGCCGGTCGGGCTCCATTGCCAGATCGGCAAGCTGCTGTCGATTGACACCCAGGGAGCGACGCCGCCGCACCAGGGGTGGGTCGACACATGGCTGTCCCAACTGCCAGATTGGTTCACCTTTGACTCGGAGCGGTACCTCCATCGCGGGGATGGGCATTTGAGCCTCCAGGCAAAGCTCCATAAGTTCCTGAGGAACCAGGTACCAACCACCACCCGCCCAGTCCGGCGAGCACCAATGCTAACAGTCGGCGGCAGGGAGAGAATCCCGCCCAGTGGCCCTACGCCCTCATGCTCAGCGTGCCGCGGTTCCTCTGGTGGGAGCGGAGTGTGGTGACCTGGTGGTACCTGTACTCGCCCGCCCGCCAGCTGGACGCGGTGATCATGGAGATCAACAACTCGTTCGATGAGAAACGAAATATCCTGTTCCGGGTGAGGCCCGCCACCGAGAGCCCGCCGGAATGCCCGCCGGTCCCCAGCGACGCCGTCTACCTCGACCAGCAGGAATCCGTGCGGTCCATCCCCCCGCTGCCGTGCCCCCCGACCTATCAGGGGACCTGGGAGAAACATATCTTCGCCTCCCCCTTTGAGAGGGTGGAGGGTTCGATCTCCACCCGGTTCCTGGATCCCTTACATCCAGCGTCCTGGTCTGACAAGGTGTCGATGGGGCTGACGACGAGCATGACTCCGGCGGGTCAGCCGAAAATGATGACGCGACTGTCCTGCCATGATCCGCCGTTGGATCCCTCCCAGGCGACTGTCTGGCAGATCGCGAAACTCCTCATTGCCTGGACCATGCCCGTCACGCTGACCACGCCGAGAATCCTCTACCAGGCTCTCCGCCTCCACTACTCCGGCAGGTTATCGATGATGGATAAGCCAGAGATTCGGCCAGGGAGTGAATCCCGCCGGGCCACGGAAGGAGAAAGGTGATTGCTCCATGAAGATTTCGACGCTGACCGCAAGACTAACTGATCTGGGGACAGGATCCTGGAGCGGTTCTTTGTGGAATATCTCACCCGCTGCGTCACCGCGTACCCCAAGCCCCTGGAGGTGACCTACACCCCGGCCCCGGGATTAGCTCGCGACTCCACCTTGCTCCGGTCACCTTCATATGACTCCTCGGGTGATTCCTCGGCCCAGCGACTGGTGATCAACCCGTTGGACCCGGGATTCTATTACCGAGTGACACACTATCCGAATGCCCTGGAGGGTCTATTGAAGGAGACCAACCCCCCCGGATCAGCGGCAGATGTGACCTCTGCCCCGCTGTTCGTCTCCGACCATTCTCTCCTGCAGGCACTGATTACACCGAGCCCCCTCTCCGGGGAGAAAGGCTCGTTCCCGCAGGATCTCTGGTTTTGGCGACATCCCTTCTCGGCTGCATCCTTCATGGATCGGTTCGTGGGCTCCAGTTTGCCCCTGTCACTTCAGTTGGTCTATCAAGTTGCGTTCCTGCGTGTGAGAGTGGAGGGATTCTCCTATGGATACCCCACGATCCTTGCCCTGTATTGGAATATTTGGCGATTCGTTTTACAATGGGGCATTTTTGAGGTCGCGTTTCGATTGGCTGGCGTAAGGGCTGGAAGCAGTGTGATTCATCAACCCGCTGTCCTGGGGACGTACGCCCTTTTGTCTCTTCTCTGGGATCGGGCGTCGCCTCATTTTACACTCCCTGTTTGATTCGAGTGAGATTGACACTCTATCCGTTGCACCCTTTTGGTAGTTTATTTAGATTGTTATATAAGTCTGTGCTTTCTTTCCGATGGGACAGTAGCTCTTAAACCTCTAGTATAAGCCTCTATTACACCTCTAGGATACAGTGCGATGCGAACCCAAGCCACGTTGATATATAACCCTGGTTCGTTGAGGTTGCAGGCCCAGGGGACCTCTCCAGCTTGAAATATACTTAAAAGATTCCTCTATTGGGTTGCAAGCCCTTATATCACTATTCAGATAGTAAGGGAATAAAAGCTCAGCCATGTGAATTCACGACCTCTAGCAGGCTACCTGTTACTCACGAGCTGCAATCTATGCTACGTACACGGGCAACCAATTGCGTCTACAGATCAGGAATGGGTCAAAACTCGAGGAACGACACTCTCAGTAATCAATTCGGAAACGAATGCCTAACTGCTGTGGCTCCTCCCCGCCGGCAGTCGACCAGCACCAGCTGTCGGAATCTAGCGGACCAACACCGCTCGGTATCGGATCTCCCCATCTCGGAGTTTCTGCATGGCGTCCTCGATGCCCTCCTGCGTCAGGGGGAATTCCATGACCGTGGGCTTGATTTTCTTGCGAGCGGCGAATGCCAACAGGTCCTGCACCACATGTCGACCCGCAATGAGACACGCCCGGATGCAAATACCCCGCATGATCAGGGGCACGAATGAGACTTCGGCTGGTTCCTGTGCGGCGGTGATGAGATAGATGGTGCTGTTGCTATCCATCACGGGCACCAGTCTATGGAGATCGGGATTTAGTCGAGACCACAAACGAAATGGGCCGGTTCCAATACTTACGAGGCAAAATTCGCGGGGGGATTGCCGCATACTAAGAGATGCTGAACGGGCTCGAAATCCTGGAGCTCGTGGCCATCGCCAAAGACATGAAACTCGGCGGCCCCAAACTGCAGGGCCTCGGCCCTCTTACTCTCGGACCGCGAGAATACCACCACGTGGCACCCGATGGCGTGGGCGAGTTTGATGGCCAGGTGGCCCAGCCCCCCGATGCCCAGGACCCCGACGCGGTCCGACGGGCGTATATTGTATTGAGTCAGGCAGCTCCAGACGGTCGCGCCGGCACAGAGCAACGGCGCGGCGTCGGCCGAGTCATAGCCATCGGGGATGCGGAACACACTGTCCGCATCCCAGACGGCCCCATGGCTGAAGGATCCGACATCATGGTCGTGGGTGACATATAAGCTGGCCTTCCGGCAAAACTGATCCCATCCTGGGGGGGGTTCGTGTTGTCAGTGGACATCTGGGAACCGACCAGACGGGGGAAAACAACTCACCACTCAGACACTTGTCACAAGTCCCACAGACCTTGCGGATATACCCAAATCCCACGCGGTCCCCGACCTGGACGGACGTCACCTCGGGCCCAATTTGCTTGACAATGCCAATGCCTTCATGTCCGAGCACCTGGCCGAAATGCATAAAGTGGTCGTCCGTGCCACACACCCCCGAGTGTGTAGTTTCGATATAGATCTCATTTCCCTTGAGTTTGCGTGTTGTAGTATCCGGCCGTATCTTCTTTTCCGGCGTACCGCGGAACACGGTGAAGTTCACTTCCATTGTATCGATTGGGGGGGATATGTGCTGCCTGCTGAATCAAGTGGCCACTGGTGAAGAAGTATGAGGGCGATCTCCTCCCTCAAAGTCTGGTTAAATAGTTCTCATATGCCTATGCTTGCTGCACGGGTAGGATCACACGCTCCGGATGAAATTGTTGGACTTCAAGCTGTTGAGCCGCGGTTGACTATCTCACCAAAGAATGTCAACGCCAGTAGTTGAGCCCCTTGCCTCCCTCCTGTTCTCTGTCTCTGGGGCAGGACTCGATCTCCCCGGTATTTCCATTGCTTTGACGGAGAAACGACGGCGGTAGCCCAACTGGGTTGTAATTTTCGTACTTCATTAGGGGTTCAGACATTGGTCCGGGAGGAGCCCTGTGATGCATGTACATGACTAGAATATATTCTCACATCGTCGTTGACTCGAAACTAGCGGAGGACGGAAGAAATGACAGCACCAAAGAACAACAACATCTAGGATTAACTGGTCTCTAATCTTGCAGGACACGCTCTCAAACTCCAGAATATTCATCCAGTGCAGGGCATACATGATTGCTCCTTTTAGCCTACGGGAACCGCCTCGAAATAGCCGATGTGTGAAGGAAATACAAGTATCAGTCTAATAACTAGGCATCGTTCTTTTAATAGGCACATGATGGAAGTCCTCATTTTATGTCTTGCCACTTCCACTAGACACCAGGCCAAGTGCCAGAATATTTGTCACCGTGAAGAACGTGCTGCTGGTGTGTAAGGTTAGTAGAAGAATTTATCTACTTAGTGTTCTTTCGCCCCATATCAGGAGCGACCAAATATATAAACGACACATAAACAGTCTGGCAAAATATACACTGGTACCCTGTCAGATTGTTGAAACAGTAGACCATTTCCACCCCCAGGAAGGTCCTCTGATCGACACCAGAGTAACCCCGACAGAGGATATCGTCATCCATGCGCCGGCAATTCTGCCAGGGGGTGGAGGTGTGACTGGCCTCCTCCCTTGCCATCCAGATTAGGGCTAGCTTCTGATCCTGGCCTGAAAAGGCTATCTCTTTCTTGTTATTAGATAAAGCAAATTCAATTCTCAACGATTCTTATTGGATGGATCATTCTCGGCTTGTGTGAGTGATCTACACTGATACTCCTCTGAAGCAATTCCCCCGCCTTTTCATGCCGTGGCGGCGAGACCCCTTACTGGTAGTGGTAGGCACGGGTGTGAGGTTCTTTATATAGAATGTATTCTGGAGCAACGAAAGATCCTTGCATATGAGAGAATCTTCGGAACAATCGTTGTGGGCCTTAATATCAAGGGTAGGTTACCGATGATCCCAGGGAGGCGGACTGTATGTCCTACTAGTACACAGGGCAGGCATACTTCTTACAGCCGACCATTGATAAGAGGGGAGATCATCTGGTATGGGCCAGGTACATTATGGCATATTAGAGCCCATCCCTAGTCGGATTTGGGGCAGTTCTTGAGAGGGCTGCCGGCGGTTGCACCTGAAGCCGACGACACTCCTCGATCTGGACTGAGCTCGCCTGGCGAAGATTCGACGCCCAGCCCAATTGCGCCCAGAGCCAGATGACCCATTTGGTCACATCGAGATCATACCACCGGACCCCATTGCGGTAGTCGGATGGGAACTGGTGATGGAAGTTGTGATAGCCCTCCCCGAATGTGAGCAGGCCGACCCACGGATTGTCGCGCGCGGTCGAGTCGATGGAGTATGGCTGAGCCCCCCACCAGTGGGCCAACGAGCTGACGAAGCCCGTGCCATGCCACAAAAGCACCACGCGAGCGCAGCCGCCATAGAGCAGACCTCCCTGCCAGTCGTCCCATCCGTAGTACGCCACCAGCGCGGGCAGGAGGGTCCCGATGGTATGGGAAATCACCCCGTAATATCGCCCTTGCCAGACGGCCACCGGGTCGGCTTCCACGTCTCGCATGCTCACTTTGCCCCAGTTTTGGCGATCGAATCGCGTCAGTTTCCACCCCACATGTGTCCAGAGTAAGCCCTTTTTGGCATTGGCAGGGTCCCGGTCTGTATCAACGTAGCGATGGTGTGTTCGGTGGTAACGGGTCCACCAGAGGATGGACCCTTGCTGGGCCGTTGCGCCCCAAGTTGCTAGAAGGTATCGCAAGGCCACAGTTGCCTGGTAGGACCGGTGGGCCCAGAGGCGATGATACCCTATAATAACAGGCTGTTAATTGCCTTGATCAAATCCAAGCAAGGGCACAAGCAAGAATCGTCCGCTGGGGGGGGGGTCCTACCCGCAGTCATACTGATGCCAGACATGAGAGTCATCAACCCCGTCATACAGGCGGTTTCACGCCGAAGGGGAACTACTGGGAGGAATCTAAACACACAGAAGTGGTAGCCCACGTAATAGAGGAAATGGTGCCAGTCCAGGAACCGGTGGAGCTGGGAGGTGTAGAACGATGCCATTGTTGACGGGTCGAGGTGGAAAGTGGTTTGCTTCGCTGTCAAATCTTCTTGCCAAAAGGGAGTATTGGGACGACTACACATCATTCAACGTCATTCATGATGCTATATATTTCGGGGTAAGAGATCTCCTTGCCTTGAGCCGTCCCGTGCGAGTGTTGGAGGGATGCTCCTGATGGACCTTTGGCTCCTGAAAGATCGTTGGGGCAGTGTCGAGGTGTGTTGGGAGCCCCTTACATACGGAGAGTCGTCAGCTATAAATCATATAGAGTTCAAGGTTAGCCGGGGAGAGTCGATGTGTCAGAATCCGACAATCAGACTGGGGATGAGCCTTGTCACACCGCAAGAAGCGGTCTGGGAGCAATCGAATGCACTGTCTGCCAAAGGGCGGTACAACCCAGGATAACGCTGGATATCCACATGGTGATCATGACGGGTCAGCTGGGATATGGGGTGCTCGTCAATGACGTGCCCTGGCCCTGGATAGGATCTCAACGGTTTATTCAGGGAGCAAATATTCGTCAACGATAGAACAGCGGGTTGGTGGATATCCCTCTTCCAGCCACCTGGTAAACCTACACGGCCTGACTTGCGTGGTGAGATTTGATTTCGGTTTGAGTAATGACGGGGTGTATACGTTTGAATAAAGCTTTTCATCAGAAAATCAATATAACTGGTATTTGCTGACCGCATGCAGTCTTTTGGAATGAGTATGCAGAGCCTCCGTATAGTCGCGTACGATGAACCATATCTACCCTTTGGTCCCTGACACTGGGATTGATTCAAGTATCAGAATAGTGGCGGGGCACCCTTTATGTAAATACCGGGAGTGAATGATTTGAGTCGCCTTGAACAGGACAAGGGAGCTGGGAAGCAACCGTCGATCAAGGGGGCTCACGGGGGCGCGCTTCTGGAGTGAAATAACCCGGTAGTTTGCTGGGTGGAATTCGTAGGCATCTTTTGCCCAAGGATGAAATGACTATCTACTAGCTGACTAGGGAAGCGGTCTGGAAGAATCATCGAGCATCCGTTTCATCTTCTGGGCCGGCCGGTTGAGGCGTGTGGCCATGAATTCGTCTATATCATGATCCTGCAAGCCCAAGCCTAGGCCCAGAGGGCCTTAGCTGTGCCCTTGGATGTGCGGGCGTGACGGACTGGGAGGGATGGGAGATTGGGTGCTTCGTGGACACCTTTAGCGAGGATTGGCTGAACCTCGCTCGCCGTGATGCCGACGCCGTGGACCGGTACTATCCTATGGGCACTGGCTCCTTTGCCCTCGCTAACTACCTGTCGTACAAGTTCGATTTCCGCAGCCCTTGCATGATGATCCAGGCTGGCTGTTCCTCGTCGCTGGTGGCGGGCACCAACCTCGATCACCGCGCCGTCCTTGGTGGCCTAGGAGCGCCTGATCCGGCAGGCCTACCGTATCTGCGGAATCTCCCACATTGGGGACACGGGGCTCTTTGAGTGCCAGGGGACAGGGACCATTGTGGGGGATACCGCGGAATGCACGGCCATCCGAGCGGTTCTTGTAGGAAAGGGAGCCATCCTCGGCGCCATAAGTTCCCAGTCTCGCCCCCCCGCCTGGTTCGGTCCGGCGCGAGGGAGGTGCTATAGTGTGTCTGACTGCTAGCACCAGGTCAAGCTAAACTTTGGGCATTCCAAGGGCGCATCAGGCATGACTAGTGTGATCAAAGCAATCCTAGCCCTCGAACACCACACTATCCCCCCCAATACCTGCTTTACGGGCCCTAATCCGCGTATTCCGTTCGATGACCTCAAGCTATCGGTCCCCACGGAGGCACAGCCGTGCCCGAGTGATCGGGGAGCACGCGTCAGTGTGAATGGGTTCGGTAAGTCGACCGCCAGGGAAGGCCCCTTTGGCGGGCACTAGGCTGACCTACCCCGCGGGCATGGGGGGTTCGAACGCACATATCATCCCCGAGGCACCATGACAAACTCCATGAATTCCCGGACAATTATAAGTGCAAATGTGGTGCAAAGGAAACAATGACCCATGTCCTAGTTAACAGCCTGAAAATAAGAATAGAAAGACAGAAACTTTGAGAGAAGGCTGGAGAGGCATTTGAAGATATATTAACCACGCTCGAAGGAGACGTGCAAGGCAGCGTAATAAAGGCTGTACTGGATTTTGCAGAGATATCTCAAATGTTTCATAGCTGAGGACCAGGGGGGGCATCAGGACAGAACCAAAGGCAACTGCCCAATACAGGCTCCTAGGCGAGGCATGAATTTCGCCTGTAAGGAATGGGATAATGTATAATAGATATGCAAGGGTAGCTGTAGTGGTAGTAGCCTGCATATCGCTTTCTTTCGCGAGAGGTAAGGGTAAATAAAATCATCCATCATCCATCCATCCACTGTATCATATATTATATATACACTTTCCCCAATCCCTGTCACGTTTTTTCAGCTACCAGGATACTCAGCAAGTATATTACCCGAGTATAACCATCTCCTGACACGCAACTGGCCTCCTTGTTGGAAAAAACAGTTCTGCCAGAGACCCTGATCAGCACGTGATCAATCAGGTGACTTGGTATATTCTGATTGGCGGATAGTTCGATCAAGCGATGGGTAGCTCTTTTTCCGCGTCTGCTCGTTGATTAGACACGCCACATTGGTATCCTGAGGTGGCAACCAATTCATTCATTCCAGTTCAATATAGACTTGGGTGAGACAATTTCTCAGCAGGCGTTCTAAGCACAAACTTTTCTTTGAAAGCCGAATTTTTAGACTCCTTGATCCTGCTTCCAAGTATAATCCCATGTCCTCGCCCGCCACTTGAACCATGGAACACCAGCAAGTAGATGCCAAGTGAGGCAGTGCACAATGTCCCAAAAGCTCATACAGTCTTGTCGTCATATTTAAGAGCGCAACTTAGCAGGCCAGCCGGGGACAGCTGATATTTTTCTTGCCACATCCATCAATTTCTGGTCTGCTGCAATGATAATTCTGATATTTTCTGTGTGAAGCCTAAGTTTGGGTAGGTTTTGACATAGCCACGATAAGGATCACAGGTATCCGGCACAGTAGACAGCTACAAAAGTCAAAATATGATCAGATATGTAGTTCAACTGCTCGCTGTGTCAAATTCAGGCTGATAGAATATCATGTAACTTCAACCCAAACGTTCCATATTGTCGCAGTATCAATGTCAGACAAAGACAAAAACAAATCCTGGTCTGAAGCTCTCACTCCAGACCCCCGCTTTGAAACGGAATTTCGTGTTCCTGATAACAAATTTGCCTTTTCTCCAGGCCAACTGAATAAACTGCTTAATCCGAAGTCCCTTGACGCGTTCTACGCCCTGGGCGGGCTGCAGGGTCTAGAGTATGGACTCCAGACGGATATCACTGCCGGTTTATCATCAAGTGAAACAAGTCTGGCCAGGTATGTAACTATCAATGAAGCAAGACAGGCTGCGTACTCGCAAATGAAAGAGAGCTCATCGCACTCATCACCATCCTTCAATGTACCAATTGAAACCGCTCAAAGCGCGACCCAGTTTGAAGATCGATACCGAGTCTTCGGCACGAATGCGCTCCCTGAAGCCCCGACAAAAACGTTTCTCAAACTTCTCTGGGACGCATACAACGACAAGATCATTATTCTGCTCACAGTTGCCGCGGTTGTGTCGCTCTCCCTGGGCATATATGAAGCTGTGTCCGGGCAGTCGCAGGTGGACTGGGTAGAGGGTGTGGCAGTCTGCACTGCTATACTGATAGTAGTTTCTGTAACTGCAGTGAATGATTGGCAGAAACAAAAGCAGTTTAGGAAGTTGAATAAGCGGGTGCGTTTTCTCGTACTTCCCAAGATAAGAATGTTGATGTGAGTAACGATGCTTGGTAGAAACTTGATCGTGAAATTAGGGCCATCCGCTCTGGGAAGACTATCCGGATGCGCATCAGTGATCTCACGGTTGGAGATGTTGTGTTTCTAGAACCGGGGGATGCAGCTCCTGCGGACGGAATTGTCATCAGAAACCACGAGATCAAATGCGACGAGTCCCTTGCCACAGGCGAGTCTGACCAGGTCGAGAAGTGCAGTGGGTTCAAAGCATGGAATGACCGGGCAACTGGTGGGGCAGTGCAAGATATAGACCCCTTCATTATAGCTGGAAGCAAGGTCCTCGAGGGATTAGGGACGTACCTGGTTACCAGCGTTGGGCGGCATTCAACGTATGGCCGAATTATGATATCACTAGGAACTGAGACAGATCCAACCCCGTTGCAGGTGAAGCTTGCGCGGTTGGCAAGTTGGATTGGGTGGTTTGGACTTGGGTATCTCCTCCCTCCCCTATCTATATAAAGGACACCATTACAGTGATGTTTCTGACAAGATAGGTCTGCTTTGCTATTGTTCTTCATCCTGTTTGTCCGTTTTCTGGTGCAGTTATCAGGGAGTGATGAGACGCCAGCTGTTAAGGGACAGCACTTCTTGGACATTTTGATTGTTGCTGTCACGGTAATCGTGGTGGCAATCCCTGGTATGGTATTCCCCAGATGCTGCGTGCCTTAGGTACTGTTAATGATTAATTACTAGAGGGCTTGCCACTTGCCGTAACGCTCGCACTAGCCTTTGCAACTGGCCGGATGTTGAAAGATAATAACCTCGTTCGGCTATTAAAGGCCTGCGAAACAATGGGCAATGCGACGGTGATATGCTCTGATAAAACGGGGACCCTAACGCAGAACAGAATGTCTGTCGTGGCGGGATTTTTCAGCTCCAGTGAGTCATTTGGTAAATTGCTTTCGAACGCCACTGGATCATCTGTCTTGATATCAGAGGTCCTGAAAAGGTTTCCAACATCATTTAAAGAGTTGCTACTTCACAGTTTGGCACTCAATACAACCGCTTTTGAAGAACAGCTGGACAAGGGTAAGAAGTTTGTCGGAAATAAGACTGAGATCGCCCTTCTCCAGCTTGCGTACCAGGATCTCGACATGAACTTTTCTGAAATCCAGGCGACTAACCGTATCGAGCACGTCTATCCTTTCGACTCGGCCCGCAAGACAATGGCGGTTGTGTATGGCGAACCAAGAGGATCAGGATACCGATTTCTCGTCAAGGGCGCACCGGAGCTCCTTCTCACTGCTTCCTCTCACATGGTCTCACCAGGGCCCCAAAGAGGAGAGTTACTTGCAGCTCCGATCTCCCAGGATGACCGCCGTTTGATATCAGGAATAATAGATGCCTATGCCCGAGCCTCCCTGCGAACAATAGCAATTGCATATAGAGATTTCCCGGCCTGGCCGTCGGCATCTCAACGCTGCCGAGCCAGCTTCGACGGATTGTTCCATGAAATGACCTGGATTGGAGCATTTGGCATTCATGACCCGCTGAGACCCGAGGTTCCTGAGGCGATCCAGAGGTGTCGTGAGGCCGGAGTGCAGGTCAAAATGGTTACAGGTTAGCTCTCTGGACCTAAATGGTATGTGCATGCGCCAATTGACAAGCGTAGGCGACAACATACACACAGCACGTTCAACTGCTGAAGCATGTGGTATCAAGACGGACGACGGCATTGCGATGGAGGGGCCTGAACTACGGAGGCTGGGAGAGGAAGAGCTGGGAGTTATTATTCCTCACTTGCAAGTGCTTGCACGGTCCTCCCCGGATGACAAGGAGCTTCTGGTAAAACAGCTGAAGCGTCTTGGGGAGATTGTTGCTGTGACTGGGGATGGGACTAATGATGGACCAGCGCTAAAGGCCGCAGATGTAGGGTTCTCAATGGGTCTTAGTGGGACTGAGGTTGCTCGAGAGGCGAGCTCGATCATACTCTTAGATGATAACTTCAGGTCTATTGTTACAGCAATAGCGTGGGGAAGGGCTGTGAATGATGCTGTGGCCAAGTTTCTGCAGGTAAACCTCCAGGTGCAATCGGAATACCAATTTGGAAGCTGACCAGAAAGTTCCAAATCACGGTCAACATTACTGCTGTCATTCTCACAGTTGTGACCGCAATTTACAGCAGCAAGAATGAGAGCGTGTTTAAAGCTGTGCAGCTGCTCTGGCTGAACCTCATCATGGATACATTCGCCGCACTAGCTCTGTACGCCCCTGCTCAATCTTCATATGAGATGTTGAAAAAATACTAAACAAGGAAGGGCAACTGATCCCCCGACATTTGATATTCTCAAGCGTCCCCCAACCCCCCGCGGTGCCCCACTATTCACGGTGATAATGTGGAAGATGATCCTTGGCCAGTCTATTTACAAGCTTGCCATCTGCCTTACCCTTTACTTCGCGGGGCACTCGCTTTTCGACTTCAATGAACTGGACAGGGCTGAGATGCTCGAGCTGAACACGATAATTTTTAACACCTTTGTCTGGATGCAGATCTTCAATGAGTTCAACTGTCGACGGTTGGATAATAAATTCAACATACTTGAGGGAATACACAAGAACAAGTGGTTCTTCGTGATCAACCTGATCATGGTCTGTGGCCAGATACTGATAATCTTTATCGGGGGCGCAGCTTTTGGCGTGACGAGGCTTTCTGGTTGGCAGTGGGGGGTCTCGCTTGGGTTTGCAGTATTTTGTATTCCTTGGGCGGCGGTATTGAAGCTCATTCCAGATGCATATGTTAAGTTCTTATTTGATAGTTGTGCTAAAGGGATCAGGTTGCCAATCTTGTTAATTGTCAAGGTGTATGAAGGGGTTTTATTGGGCATAATGAAGCGTTTTTGTGCGGCTCTGATGCGATCAGGGAGTGGGCGAGGAAGGGTTGCAGATGAGGAGTCTAGAGACATACACTTGTGAAGCGGGGTTTCTTCGTCAAATTCCAACAGTCCAACTGTTGCACCTTGCCTGGCGCAGGTAGCAGGTAATCACGTCTATATCTAGGGGAAAATCATGTATGGGTTGGGGGTTAGGGGAAGGTAATTTTTATATTTACTGTAGATTTTAGCTGGCTCCAGCTGGTCTGGACAAGGGACTGGTGCTGGTGAATAGGAAGCCCCCAGTACTAAAGACCTTAGCAAGGAATCCATAGCGCACGCTACAGAATTTTAATGGTAACTGTTGATGATAATTCTTAAAGAAATCTATAGCATGTGCTACAGAATTTTGCTAGTCATGCTAGTCCAGATAGCCCAAGAAGTTTCTAGTAACCAAGGAATCCATAGCACATGCTATAGATTTTGATAATTATTATAAATAATACTCAAAGAAAATCTATAGCATGCACTATAAAATTATGCTAGTTATCATTAATAGTAATTCTCAAAAAAATCTATAGCGCATGCTATGGAATTTCAGTGGTCACTTACTATTAGTAATAGTGCTTAAAGAAATCCATAGTGCACGCTATAAAATTTTGCTGGTCACTGTTAGTGATAGTTCTTAAAGAAATCTATAGCATGCGTTACAGAATTGCACTAGTTATTATTAGGCCTCAAGATGGGGCAGGGCAGTTCTAAAATTTTTGAACCATGAACTGCTCCTCATAGAACCATAACCATTGACTTTAAAAACTGCATTATCCCACAGGTCTATATAGTTTAGTTACAGTTTAATTTTTAAAAATCCATGAATATATTATTTTGCTAAAAGTTTTTTTTTCTGGATATATAATTTAATATCTTATTTTTGTTATTTATAGTTATTAAATACTATTTTTATTTTAATTTTTTCAAGATCTTTAATCTATTCTAATTTATAATTAATTAGTTTAAAATATATTAAAATATAAATATATTTATATTTTTTTATTTTAAAACTATTCTTTTTTTATGATAATCTAACTTATTATTTAATTAAAAATTAATTGCTGTTAAGTATACTTTTTATTATAAAAATTATAATTATAGATATATATCTACATGTCAGTATTTAACCTAACTTTAATAAAAAATATTTATTTACTTTTATTACTTTATCCAGGCCTTAATTTAATTATATTTATAGTTATCTAGATAATCTAGCTAATCTAGTAAACTTAGTAAATTTAGCAGATCTAGTAGACCTTAAAAAATACTCTAAAGACCCAGCCTGTGTAGTTTTTCTTATTAATATTAAGGGGCCTTTATAGCTTGTTATATTTTTCTTGCATGTTTTTATAATTTCTTGTATTTTTTATATAATTTCTTGTAATTTTTTATAAGTTTCTTGCATTTTTTTTTTATAATTCTATAAAAATTCTTGATTTAGTAGTATTATTCTTGTTAAAGGTAAATTTTTTAAGAATTTTATTCTTTACTCTTCTCTAAGTCCCTAAATATTTAGGTATATTTTTTTTTATTTCTTTTTTTAATTTAGTATCTAAATTATTAAAATATCCCATAGTCAGATATTCCAGTTCTTAGATTACTATTTTTCCTTAATTTATAGAGATAATCTAACAAATACTATTTTCTTTTTTTTTTAATAGACCATTTAATCTAGATAAAAAATATATATATTTTTTCACTATTAATATAAATCCTGCCTAACTAACACTTCTAAATCCAGTTTCTGAAATACTTTAACATGTTAGCCCTTAAAAAAAGAAAATCTATATTCTCTAGACAGAGATAATAAATAATAAGTTTTTTAAATAATAATTATAGATTAAAATTAAAAATTAAATAAAATAAAATATCTTTAATATTAAGTATTAGTTAAAGTACTGAAAACACTTTAATCAAGTTACTGCTTTAAAAAATAGGGCTTTTAAAGTTATATACAAAAATTATAATTATATTCTGGCTTATTCTGTTAATTATTATTAAAAAATAAGTTATATAAACAAGCATTATATATAAAAAGTTAATTATTATAAAATAGCACTTTAATTATAAGATATCAGGCATCTAATCTTAACTAGGGTATAAAGAACTTTTATTTTTAATAATTATATTTATTAATATTTTCTATTATATTCTATTAAATATTTTATACTTTTTAAAAATTATAATGTACCTATCAAGCATAAATAAAGTAATTAATTATCTTTATTATAGTATTATAATTATCATTTTTTTTTATTAAATATCCTGAGTTTTATACTTTTATTAAAATAATTTAACTTGCTTTTTTAATGCCTGAAATCCCTTCTGCTTTTACAGTTTATTAAAATTTAAAATAACTTATAAAATAATACCAGTATATTTTTCTTTATAAGCTTTCTAAAAGTGCAAAGCTCTCTATTATATTAAATTACTAGACTTCTCTCTTTTATCAAGGTTTCATGACAGTAACAGGCTACTTTTTTAATTAAAAGTAAAATTATTATAAAATTTTATTTAGATTTAAGTCACTATATAATTTACATACAGGGATCTATTTAAGCACTATTTTTTTTAATTTTCTTGAAAAGCATGAGATTGCTAATTAGATATTAACTATTATAATTAATAATATATCTAATAATAATATATTAATTAATAGTTTTTAAAAAACTATTAAATCTCTAGAGCTCTCTAATTATATTCCAGTCATTTATATATCCTGTATCACGCATGTTATACAGCTTAGTTTAAAAAAACTTCTAGGCTAGATAGATACAAACCCAAAAAATAATAAAAAAATGATTAAATAAGTAAAGAAAGAGATTAAGATTTAATAAAATAATAGAAAAATTATTAAGACCCTTAATAAGGTCTAGTAACTCTAGTTTTTTTTTAACTATTTTACTTTATATATTAATAAAAATACTCTATCTAGATTTATAAAATTATAGTCTATATTAATAAAAGCCCTTAATATTATAAAAGCTTTATAAAACTTTAGATTAAAAAGTTAAAGCTTATACCTATACAAGATATTTAAACTTAATAAAATTTAATATTTCTTATGCTTTGACATGCCTGGTCACTTTAGCCTATTTTTAATATATTTTATAATATATTTAATTTTATTAATATAAAAATAAAAAAAAATAAATAAAAACAGGTTAATTATTTGCTTGTAATTACTTATCTTTTTTTTAAATTTATTTTATCTCTCTTAATAACAATAAATATTACTATTTATAATATATTTAATATTTATAATATTTTATTTACTTATATTAACAAGGCACAGGCCCAATTAGCATGAAAAAAAATTAGTTAAAAAAAATAATAAAATCAGCACTTAATCATACATGAGACAAGCTTGCTAAATATTATATATAAATGTCAGAGAATCAGGCAGCTATCAGCCAATGAATTAGCTACACCGCAGATAGCGTGATATAACTATAGATATAAGATGTTCCAGCTAAACATAGCAATACAACTGTATTGCTATAATGCCAAGAAATACTGGCATAGCTAGCAGAGCTTAGGGCTATAATAGCTATAATAAAGAAATATGGGAATATAGTTCTTGACTATAATCACTATAATAGAATACATATATATAAACACAGTTATTACTGTATAATAGAGAATAGCTCTATCATGTTAAATCTTTAGTAATCAAGATAGCCTATCTTTCAGACTACCCAGTTACTGTTGTGCATTTTATACTTCTTTCTTCTACACTTATTAACAGAATATTCTTAAAATCTATTAATCCTCTTAGATCCTTAAGAAGGATTGGCAGGTTTTATCTGATAATTTAATATTTTTATAACAAGTAAAAAAGTTATCTTTATTACAATGGCTTCTATAACCAGCACTTTATTAAGTATTATTTCTAGATTACCAAGAGAAAAAGTTAATGAACTTAAAGCCATAATTACTACTTTTAAAATCCAGATAATAAAGCTCTAGACTTTTAAAGAACTTAAAGTAAACAAAGCAGAAATATTTAAAGATAAGTATTTCACTCTCAGAAAATATCTAATATTAATAAATATACACCTCTGCATTAACAACCTTAAATCTACTAACTTATATAACAAGATTATATTTACAGGAACTTACCTTCAAGGTGCAGCATTTAATTAGTTTGAACCCTATATACATGAATACTAGAATATGCTTAATTATTAGAGATAAAGCATAACTTAGAATATATTTACAGACTATAAAGTATTCAAAAAAATAATTACTGCAGTATTTGATAATTCTAATACTAAATAAATTATTAAATAACACATGAATATACTATATCAAGAAAAACTATTAGTCAAAGAACTTGCTACAAAGTTTCACTAAATTACCTTGAATCTGGCATGAGATAACTTAGCATTAAAAGCAAGGTTTTATCAGGTCCTAAAAACAAATATTAAAGATGGCCTGATATATCAAGAAACTATCTTTTAAATGCTTGACAAACTTATTAAATAAGCCTTAAAAATTAAAAACTGACTCCTTAACCAATACTATGAGAACTGTGAAAATAAAGAAAAAAAAACCTTTTAAAAGAACAAGCAAGACCAAGATAGAGATATTAAAATATAACTAAATACTGTTTTCAACAAAGACAAGAACTGACAGCAGTAGTAAAAAAAAAAGTTTAATAAAAAATGCTTTAACTGTAAAAAAACTGGATATATTAAAAAATACTGTTAAGAAAAAGCTAAGAATAATGAACTGGCTATCTAATATTTAATAATTACTACTGCTTTTATAATAACCAAAATATCTAATAAATTAAAAACCATGGATCAGATCATGCAAGCATTTATTAAAATATTTATTAAACAAGAAAAATAACAAGCATGAGAGTGAATTAGAAAAAATAAACAAGAAAACTTAAAAAAAGCTACTCAAGAATAGTATCTTCAGAATAACAAGAAAAAATTCCAAGTATATTATTAGAAGTACCAGGAATTCCCTGAGTTAAAAAATAATAAAAAAAATGATATTATTAAAAGTATTCTAGGGAAAGAGATTGCTTAGAATAAAAAACTATCTTATACAGATAAGCCTTGATGTAATCAAGAAGGTTATCCTAATAATAACAAATCAGATAATAAAAATAATAGAAAATTGTTACTAACTAAAAAGTTCCAACAGTTAGTATTCTGGAGTGATAATAAAACAGTAATAAGTTAGATAAATTTAGACCAAGAAATTACAAAAATTTTATAAAGTGAATTAGAGTACAAGACTAATTTAGAAAAAAAAGTACTTTAAAAAATTAACTCATGCACCTGCATATTAATCAAGACAGTATACTAAAAAAAAATTTATTAGACATGGCAAGATTATATTAACAAATATTAGTAATACTAAAAATAAATATTTTATAAGTGTAAAGTACATGGACAAATTAATATATAACTTGCTAAAAAATATAAACAAGTGTCTAACTTAAAAGAAACCTGGTTCTGCAATAAAGCAACAGGTTATGTGTAAAATTACACCTGTAAACATTATCTGCAATTAAGCTAATTTTAATACTTTAGGACCCACTAAACTATATATTACAATAATAAATATACTTAGCATATTAATAATAAAACATAAAATAATTATTAGCTCCAAATACCAAAAATTCTTACACTATCATGCTTTAAATATCCTACTAGATAATTAAACTGTAAATATACATATAAAGAAATTACTTATTTATATTACATGCAAGTTAAAACAAAGAAATGCAAAGTAAAGGATTGCACTCTATATTAAGAAAAAATCAGAACAATAATTAAAAATTAGAAAGAATACTTTAAAGCATGAAGCTACTACTATAACTGCCACTAAAAGAAAATCTAGTTAGCAGGAATATATAATAGCTTCTTACTTACAGTACTTGCTATAATTAAAGAAATACCAGCCTAATTAATAATTAACTCTGGAGCATCAGAAAACTTTATTAATAAAGAATTTATTAAAAAAAATAAAATTAAAATATATAAAACAGGAGTTATCAAGACAATATAGAGAATTAATGGGAAAATACTCTATCAAGAACCAAGCCTGAAAACTAAACCTGTAAAAGTGATATTAAAAAAATATAACCAGGAAATAACATTTAAAATTATACTAATTAGAGAAAAAATCTATAATAATATTCTAGAAATAAAATAGTTGCTACAAGAAGGACCACTTATTAAATAAACTGAAAAGATTATTAATATTAAAAAAAAATTAATAAAAATTAAATAAATAAAAGTAATATAATCAAGCATTAATCAAGTTATTAGAGACACAGGAAAAACCTCTAACAAGCAAGAGAGACCACAGATAGAGTTATCTCAGAAAAAAAAAATAGAACAAGAAACAAGTGCAACCATAATTAGTGAGATATAGATAAAGCCTAAAAAGCTTTATAAAAAAGAACTGAAAAAAGTACTTAAAAAACTATCTGAGAAATATAGAGCCTATATTAGACTATTTATATAATTTAAATATCACATATCAAGTTACCTAGATAAATATCAAGCAAGAATCCTGCTAGTACCAGATGTCTTGATATCATAAATATAACAGAAATAGAAATCACAAGATAAATTACAGCAAGACAAGAAATTTATAACAAAATTTAAAGAAATAAGATTTATTCAAGAAAAATAAGAAAAATACTCATGCCATGCGATGTATATGCTAAAGAAAAATAAAAAGAAATAAATAATTATTAACTATTAATTAATAAATATAATTATTATTAATAATACTAACAAAGCATTATATATAGAATAGAAAAGAGACCTGTTATTTAGAGCAAAACTTATAATTATTTTTAATTTAAAATAGGATTATTTCAATCTCCTCATGACTGAAGAAAATATTAAAAAAACAGGGTTTTTTATAAATATGAGACTCTATAAATGGGTTATTGCACTAATAAGACTTAAATAATTACTAGCTAAATTTGTGAGATACATGACACATATTCTGGAAGAATATCTAAATAATTTTATTATTATTTATTTTAATAATATTATTATCTTTTTAAAAAATCTAGTAAAATATAAAACACATGTTAAGAAAGTCATGCAGAAACTCATGAAAGTAAATCTTAGTCTAAATATTAAGAAATACTAATTTAATATTACTAAAGTTAAATATCTAGGTATATTATTCACACTAGAAGGACTCAAGATTCCACCAGAGAAGATCACTGTAATCCTTGAATAGCCAGAACCAACTAAGTTAAAAGAAGTTCAAGGATTTTTGAAAATTACTAGATATATCTAAAAATTTTTAATTAATTACTCTACAATTGCAATACCAATGACAAAGCTATTATAAAAAGATATGCTCTTTAAATAAATTAATAATTAACAGGAAACTTTCACCAAGATCAAGTAACTAGTTATTAAAGAATTAATTATCAGCATCTTTAACCCTAAATTACAAAGCTATATAAAAACCAATATATCAGAAGGAGTAATTAGATTAGTACTTGAACAAAAAAAATTAGATAGAAAGCTATAAGTAATTGCTTTTTATTTAAAAAAATAATCTAAATTAAACAATAATACAACACACATGATCATGAAGCACTTGCAATTATTAAAGAATTTAAAAAATAGAGATATTATTTTTAAGAAGTAAAGTACAAAGTTATTATTTAAATTAATTACAAGAATCTGATATACTTTATAACAATAAAAAAATTAAATAAAAAATAAATTAGATGGGTTTAATATCTATCATGATTCAAGTTTTAAATTAAATATATTAAAGAAAAAAAAATATTATTATTAATACTCTTAGTTGCCAACCTGATGTTACGGAAACCCAACGATGAAGGTTTAGCGCCAACACTAGGCATCACCACGAAAGCCCCACAACCAACCGGACGAATAAGGCAGAATCCAGTGTCACGTGATCGCCAAAGAGAATGGTATAAAAA